>JBBPKA010000024.1:0-235315 GCA_038088995.1 Guyanaporus albipodus
GGAAAATAATAATAAAGAAGAGAATAATAATTAGAATAATGTTCATTAATCACCAATTATTGTTGTTGTTGTTGTTTCAAGAATTGTTGGCAATGTTAAGGTCAACAGGTACTAGCAATTCAATGGTGAATCTATATGTATGGTTAGAGGCTTTGAAATAGAAGTGAATAGAAACAAGTTGGTTTTTGTTTTTGAAAATAGTTGAAATAATTATTGCTATAAAGCAAAGGAGGATTGCAATGGCAAGAATGAAAATTGCTAGTATATAGTTTATTTTTGCAAAAAATTTATTTTTTTGAAGAGGTAAAGGAATCTTCTGTGGTAGATATTAGGATAAAGTTGATTCCTACTTGTACTGCATGAGCTCTAATCTGTTGGACTATTTCAGTATAAACTTTGAGAATTTCTCTGTCTTTCCCTTGATATAGGGCAAAGGTGTTGAAGTAGTTGTTGAAGAGCTTGAAAATATTCTCTTAGATTCTTAACTGTATCTTGGTGGATAAAAGGTGTTCTATTTTGGTAAGGGAGAAGGGCTCTAAGTTCAACTATAATAGATCTAGTGTCTATTATAGTTATGATGATAATGGTAAGATAGTTGAAGGAAAAGGTAAGGGCATAGTATAGAGACATAAGGATCAAAGTCAATACTGGAGTTGTAAGGACAAATCCAAGTACAGTTAGTAGAAGGATGAGGATGGGAATATCTCTCTCTATCTAATACTTAGTAGAGGTGGTGTCTGTGTGATGGTAGATTACAATCTGGCTATTTCTGTTTGAGTTTAGTAGCAGTAAGCTGTTGTAATTTCAGTTGAATTCCTTCTCTAATAATATGATCAACATCTACATTAACCTATATTTTATACAAAAGTTCATGGATATTAGAACCAATGGCTATGGTATTTATTCTGTAATGAAGGAAATAAAGGGCTGAAGCTCTAGGGTGATAATTTGATAACATGTAGCTAGAGGGGAGGAATTGGGTGTATATGGAGGGTGGCTGTAATATGGGGTATGGAGCTATTCTTACAAGATATCAATTTATAGGTTCACTAAAAGAGATTGGTGATCTCTCAGGTATAGAATATGCTAGTAAGTGACTAAACCACTCAGACCAGTCTGGGATGTTCACATGAATAAGCAGTAGTGGTAAGCAAGCTAATTACTGCTTGTAATATTTAGGTTTAATATTGTTTAGGTTAATATCTGAAGGAATAGATGCAAAGTAAGGCTCAATTCATTGATACTCCTAGATAACTTGTCTAAGCTCTTCTAATGGCTTGTATTCTTGGTTAATCCTATGCTGATGTCAGCTATTCCCTAATAGCTATGTGCAACTGGTCAATATTAGATGAAGGAAATATCTTTCTCCTTCATGATTGCAACTAGAACTTCTTGTTCAATATTCCTAGCATATAAAGTGCCAAATATAACTTGCAAGAGAATAAACACTAGTTCCAGCAGGTGTCAGTCTCGTCTTATAATCCTACACCAAGTATATTAATTAGTAGCTAACTCAATTGATAAGAGTGGGGTGAATGTCAATAATGAAGTATCTTTGACAAGAGATGGTGTTTGATTCTAATAAAGGATAAACCCACAAGTGAAAGGTATATGGCAGAGGTAGAGATGGATAAAGCCTTGTCCTAATGAAATAGCCAACTTACTATTTGAATCTTTTCAAACTCCAAACACAATATCAATCATTTGCTAATAAAATAATAGGTAGGGATGCTAAAGTAAGCATTAATCTGAGTCAAAGTATCTAGGGAATCCATCATTATATCTCTGGACAGTGGAAATCATCCAATAGGAAGTAAAAGGAACTTTAAGGAGGACAAAACTAGGGGAAACATTTTCAGTCTGGCTGCCTTATATACTATTCAATTAGAACTCCAAAGCAGAGCTTAAAAATATATTAGGATAGATAATAGATAACTGGATCATATTATATTGGTTAAAGATAACTAACCTAACCCTTGTATATGGTGTGAGATAGAAATGTTTTATACTATTGATTTAACAAAGCAGAGCTGTGGGTTGCTAACTAAGCAATAATTCAGTGCTGTGCTTTGATGAGCCATTATCTTGAGATAAGGGCTGCACCTGGATTGAAGGTATAATGTCATAGATAAGCAATAAGAGATAAAAGTCTAGGTTATTGACTATGTTAATGGATCTAGACTTGTGATGTCATTGATGATATCATGGGTCTGGATGTGCCTATTATGTGACTTGTAGAAACTCAAATTATAAAGAATAAAGAGGTAAGTAAAGGAAAAATAATAGAAAAATAGGAATAAAATAAAGAGAATATGTAGTGTTCATAACAGACTCCAAATAATCAAAGCACAATTCTTCAATATCTTCTACCATTGTGAAAAACTAATTCCTAAATGGTTGATATTTCCTTTCAATTGCCTGGAAGTCAATTTTTAAGAAGGAGATAATATTACAAATATTAAGTATCTCTTTTATTTTATTCTTATTTTTCTATCATTTTTCCCTTATTTTTCTCTTCATTCTTTGCAACTCAAGTCTTCATAGATCATGTGACTTACACAGCCACATCACATCACAAGTCACATGATGAGCACATTCAAACCCTATGATATCATCATAACATCACAGCCTAGATCCATCAACATAGCCAATAACCTAGACTCTTATCTCTTATTGCTTATCTATGACATCATATCCTCAATCCCAGTACAACCCTTATCTCAAGATAGTAATTCATCAGAGCACAGCACTAAGTCATTGCTCAGTCAGCAGCTCATAGTTCTGCTTTGTCAAGCCAATGGCACAAATTACTTTTATCTTACATCATGTGCAAGAGTTAGATTAGTTATCTCCAACCAATAGAATATGATCCAGTTATCTATTACATATCCTAATATACATTAAAGCTCCACTTTAGAGTTCTAATTGAATAGTATATAAGGCAGCCAAATTGAAAATGTTCTTTCCAATTTTGTTCTTCTTGGAGTTCTCTTCACTTTCTATTGGGTAATCTCCACTGTCCAGAGATATAGTGGCAGATTCCCTGGACACCTGGACTCAGATTAATGCTTACTTCAGTGTTCCTAGCCTATTGTCTTATTGCACTCACTAATATTGCTCTTTGGAGTCTAGTAATTGACCATTTTACCAATATCAAATAAGAAAAGGATTAGTATGACATTAAATTAAATTAAAAATGTAACTATGATGGTGATTGAGTGTGGGAACTTTTTCAAACTCAGATCCACTATTTATAAGCATATATTTATTTATACTAATAAATAGAAGTAGTTATTGAAATAGCCAACTTACTATTTGGATCTTATTAGACTTCAAAGAGCAATATTGGTGCTTGTGATAAGACAATATGCTAAGAATGCTGAAGTAAGCATTAATCTAAGTCCAGGTGTCCAGGGAATCTGCCACTATACCTCTGAACAATGGAGATTATCCAATAAAAAGTGGAGAAAACTCCAAAAAGAACAAAACTAGGAAGAACATCTTCAGTTTGGCTGCCTTATATACTATTCAATTAGAACTCTAAAGTGGAGCTTTAATGTATATTAGGATATGTAATAAATAACTGGATTATATCCTATTGATTAAAGATAACTAATCTAACTCTTGCATATGGTATGAGATAGAAATAACTTGTGCCATTGGCTTGACAAAGAAGGGCTATGGATTGCTGACTGAGCAATGAGTCACTATCTTAAGATAAGGATTGTGCCAGGGTTGAGGGTATAATGTCATAAATAAGCAATAAGAAATAAGAGTCTAAATTATTGGCTATATTGATGGATCTGGACTATGATGTTATGATGACATCATAGAGTCTGGATGTGCCCATCATGTGACTTGTGATGTGATGTGGCTGTGTAAGTCATGTAATCTATGAAGACTCAAGTTGAAGAAAATAAAGAGAGAAATATAGGAAAAATAATAGAAAAATAAGAATAAAATAAGGGAGATATATAGCATTTGTAACAGTTATTCTATAATTTGATTGAAATTCTGGCCACCACTTCAAAAGTGAAAAAATCCTTTCCATGACATAGCCATTTAAATTAGCCATATGTTCCCAGCCTGTAGTTCAAATTACATAATCTAAGAGACAATATTGTAGCCAAGAGTACATACTTTTTATTTTATAAATCCACCAAGACTAAGTAAAATTTCTATACAATATGGTAGTATACAAAGCATACCATTAAATAAGTCAATATGGAAAGGAATTCTGGTGTCACTATATAATAACACATTCAATAGCCAAGCCCAGTTAGCTGGAATCACTGAGAAACATGTTCTTTTTAAATATTATATATCTAAAACTTCCTCTCCTCTTATGTACCACATTATGGAAATGGACACCACTCTAACTAAGTTAAGTGAATAGTAGATATTACTTTCATTTAAACCTGGACCTGATCCTGGAAAATCTCACAAAGGGATAAAACCTCTTACCACTCTAGTTATTCACTTAACAATCAAAATATTACAAATATTGGGATAGTTTTATTGCTCATTATATAAACATTGAGTTAATATCACAACTTTAATTTTTAAGAATAAAATAAATACTTTTTTGCTTTTCTGAACAAAATTTCAAATTTTTACCAAGATCATTTAGCCTTTGGAGAATATATTTCTCTTGCTGGTCCAGTATAGCAAGTGCAATATTGTAGTCTGATGTATTGTCTATTTTCTCAATCAAGCACTTTTCATCTATCAAATTTCCTATATAATCTAACTATTCTTCTTTAGCCTCAAAGATTATTTGATCTACCTAAAGTCTGCTCTCAAATTCAATTTTTTTTGTTATGTATATAATCATAAGCTTTAGTAATCCTTTTTGAAAATATTGATGTATTTCATGAGAGTGGAAGTTGAACAATGGTGAAAAGCCAATAGTTTAGGGCAGAGTTGCTATATTGGGCTATATTCTACCATGAAAAATAAATAATTATATAATGTATTTTCCTAATATGGTGTTATACTATGGGTCCAGAGGCATGGCATTGGTATGGGATATGGAATATGGAATAAGGGGGAGTTGACTGTACTAGATCTGTGGATCTAGCATCAACAGTACTCTAGTTACCTGCTTTACAATTTAAATGTTACAAACATTGGGACAGTTTTGTTGCTCAGTGTACATGTCATTTGAATCATTACATTGTTCTTCTCTTGTTGAACATCTACAATATTGAATAAGGTTTCCACTCATGCTAGGCAGCACTTGTAGTAGCACAACAAACTCCACAAGTGACTGAAGTTCATAAAAGATAATAAAAGTGTGATTATCTTTAAAAGCTATGCTCGACTAAAATATTGTGGCTAATGTATCATTATCTTTCCCCCCCTCTATGGCATCCAGCAATCTGTTACTAGGACCATTTTTGCCAAATGTAAAACCCACCCAAACCCCCCTGGAAGTAGGATCTTCTTTCTCCTTGACCTTCTCCACATTCCTCTGCTTCTCTTTAACCTCTGCATATTTAGCCATGTCCTCGGGTGATGTGAAATCATCATAGTACCCTGTATCAACTTCTGAATCCAATGCAGGGACAAATGGTGCACGAGTTGATCGCAAATCGTCCCATCTGACATCATCAAAGAATGGATGACTCTTTACCTGCGCCAATGTGGAGTATCTCACACTCGAATGCGATATAAGCCTGAAGTATTATATTTAGCAAAGCAAGGTATACTCGAAATGGACATACCTCGTAACAGCATCCCACGCTATGTCGGTGAGATTGAAAATGAGGTCTTCTGGTTTGTCGTATTCAGGCCGCCGCAGGACTTTGGTCCAGTTTTTCAAATTGGTCCAGGTCTCCTCGGGTGTACCTCCACTGAAAGGTGGAAAACCGGCTAAAAACTCGAAGAAGATACACCCTAGAGACCAATAGTCGACCGAGTAAGTGTAGGGTTTCCCTCGTAGGACTTCGGGTGCCATGTAATCGGGAGAACCCACGATGGAGTCAGCGTAACGCGGATCTTCATGACGAACAGAGCGATAAATAGAACGCCTTTCAAGCGTAGATCGGTACACAACTTGATTGTCTTTGACCTTGTCAAGCTACACGAATATGTAGCGCGAACGCGACACTTCAACTTGGGAATCTTACTTTAATCTTTAATGATTCGATTCGTTTCGGATTCAAGGCCCCGGTTGCTAACCCAAAGTCAGTAAGCTTCACGTGGCCAGTTCCGTCGACCAAAAAATTCTGCGGTGGGTTGTAACCAATCTGCACCCCGAAAGAATGGGGAGACGAACCTCCGGTTTCAGATCACGATGAATGTAGCCAAGTTTGTGTAGTTCGTTGACCGCTACAAACATCTCACTGATATAAAACCTGGCGTGCTCCTCTTTTAGCACTCCCGAGTTGTTTAAAAGAGTCCGAAAGTCCCCCCCAGGTACGTATTCCATGGCAAGGTACACGTGCTGGCTGTCTTGAAATGCATATAGTAACCGCACCAACCAGGGCGTCTTGGTAGCTGTCAGGATATCACGCTCGACGAGCACATGTCGAACCTAAACATGGACAGATGAGCATCACAAAAAGGACGACGACGTGTCGTGACGGACCTCATCCATCTTGTGCAGTGTGCGTTTTTGCATCCTCTTCAGTGCGCATACCTCCCCGGTTTCTTGTTTGCGTGCGAGGAAGACTTCGCCGTAACCACCCTGGCCGACCTGAGCTATGATGTGGAACTGTTCCAAGCGTAGTTTTGCGCGACGCTTTCGAAGTAATACCCGTTCGCGTCCACAGTACGACTTGAATTCTTTCGAATACTCGGCCGTAGACAACTGTCGTCTCGCAGTGTCGGCATCGAAACGTGCTCTGCGGTCCTTTCGAGCGGCAAGATAGCCGAGGCTTTGAAAGTAGTAATCAAGAAAATCTACGATCCCTCAGTCGGTGACCATCATCATGATCTAGAATAAACGCACAGAGCTGAGCAACAGTGGCTTTCCGCTTCACCTCCGAGCTCTCCAACAACTCCCTTTCCCACAATTGAAAACCTGACTTCTTCATGGTGGTCGCAGCCTTCGCTGTATCCATACCGATGTCGTTGTTCCAACCGTGATCGCCCTTGCCAGTGCTCATGTGAATATCACGGAGCCCAATGGTGATGCCCTTTGCCGTGTCCATGTGGACGTCGCGATGTTGTACGTCCGAGATATTGCTAGTATCTGTCATGAAGGAAATACTTGCAATTGTTGTTAACCTGGTTGCGAAGGAGCAGATCGTTCAAGTCAGCCTCTTTCAAAACGCGATCCACACGTGTCCGACTTCGTTGACCACGTGACCTACGCGTCAATTAGAAACGGCATATTTTGAAGTCTTGAACCCCTTGCAATGCGACATACGCATGTTGACCTCGCGTCCATTCTCGCCCAGCCTACTCCTCAAGTGGATCTTCGGCTGCAGGCATACGAAACCTCAACCGGAAATTTTCTGAAGGCCGTCACCAATTACACCAATCGCGCCATCGCGGAGATCTCGAAACACAGAAATGCCCAGGAAGCGGACAAGAGAAAACTGGTCGAGCGGATCCAGGCAGTGGAAGTTGAAACGAACCAATGCAAACTGAAAGAGATCGAGCTGTTAGCAGGTGCGTCATGCCTCCCCCTCCTCGTGAGTCTGCTTCAAGCAACGTAGTGTTGGCGAAGGAACAAGAGGAGAGGCGCGATGCCGAACAATCTATTTCCACTCTGAAGCGTCAACTTGTTTCGATCCGGGAAACGTCTGCAACCGTTGATTCAGAAATTGACCAGTATCGGGTGGCGGTTTCGACTCTACAACGAGGTGCGGTACGATCTCCTTCGTTGCTCGCACATCAATAAACAAACAGGAGTAGAAAAAGATGCTGAACGTGATGTACTGAATGCACACGCTGCACAACTGGAGCCAGAGCTTGCGGCGTGCGAGTCATGGCTCAAGTGCAATATAGAGGGCATTGAAGCGGACCAACTTCTGATCCGGTTCTCTCATATCGACGAGGCCAATGTCGACCGGGAGTTCAGCTTCGTACTTGATGTTTCCTCTCCATTGTATAATGGTGAGTTCACACTCATACGTGGCAAGCCAACCTCATATACCATTATAGTTATAACGACGACCCCACCGTTGCCAGCTCTTCCCATCCTTTTAGGTGAGCTCAATCAAAGCGGAGATGTATACCGATTTGTCAAGTGTATGCGATCTGCGTTCTGTGATTTGGTCCGGGCCCAGTCGTAGTTTCACATTTGATTGTCCCAGTCTATGTACCGATATTTCGCATATCTTACTACCAGTCTCTTGCATCAGGCTGTCTTTGTACTGTGGAGGCCAATAGTACTTGGTCTTCTTGGACCTTTATCTACTCACCCTAGGGAGCAACCTGGTGTCCAATTCTAAATCCTGAACGAACGGTATAAGAGCGCAAGCCAGTGGTTGGAGAAGGGAGTGGTCACCCGAATTACAAAAATCTACACAGAGGTGAACAGCGACCAGACGCCCTTGACATATCCGACCACCTCGTCCGCGCCAAGCTTGCTCTCACCAAAGATGCGGTCCACAAAGGTAATCGGCACTTCCCCTACCGTGTACCCCAAAGCGCGCGCGCGCACCATCATCTCCATCTGGAACACATACCCACGCGATTGGGTGAGCGTAATGATATGCCGCAAGACGGGCAGGCGATACAGCCTTGGTTTCATGTGAGCCATAGTCCTCCAGAGAGTCGGCACACATACCGGAAGCTACCCGTCAGGTCACTGACTCCAGGATTGAGTACTGTCGCAGCCAAAAAGTTGGCCCCTCTCGAGACAAGTTTCCGTTTGAGGTCCCATCCGTGTACACCACCCGGACGTGTATCGGATAGAGAGGGCGTTGGCGTAGACCGGTACCGTGTTCCTGTCACAATGTCCAGATTGTATGCCTGTTGCAATCTATGGAGCAAAACGTCAGCAGCATCGGGGCAATATATCCGACAACCATCACCTAATGAATTGTGGGATGAATTTGGGCTAGCGCTGTGGGGTGAGAGCTTGAAACTTGAAGAGCGCTCTTGCACCTACGTGATGTGAAAAGTCGGCATCCATAATGATGACAAAGTCGCCAGTACAAAAGTCCAGTCCATGAATATACGCAGTCCTATGCGCCAGCGATGAGTCTACGTGTGGCTGTAAAGAAAGCGACGCGCGCACCCCAGTCCAAGCTTTCCGGGACGTGGTTTCAGAACCTACGGCGCGTTGAGCAAGGCACAGGGCATCGCGAGCTGGGCAAAATACTCACAATTTTATCCTCTCCATACACCTTCGCAAGCTCTTTAGCGACCTCTTGGGTACCATCTGGGCTGGCATCATCCACGACGATGATCTCCCATGCTAGCTCACTAGACCCTTGAGCGGCCCAGCCCGCACCCACCCACAAAACACGCACTGTTCGCGAAACACGTTGGCCAACAGCCAGACGATGATAGGCAAATTTTTGCGCTCGTTGTAGGTCGGCAATATGACCGAGTACTTGTGTGTGTTGGCTGACCTGTGCTTGCCTTGCATGTTCAACGAGGCGGCACTTTCAAACGGGTTCATTGCAGCCCTTTGAAGGCGTTACTGTGACAAGTTGTGACTTGTCACGCTCATATGTCTTCCCCAGATACGCCAGCGATCGCCGCGGTGAAGGACCTGCTCAAACAGACCGTCCGCATCGTCAGTTGCGACAACCGCATCTTCGTTGGTACATTCGTCGGTACAGACCAACTCCTCAACATATTGCTGGTCAACACCGAGGAATACATCCTTGGAACAGATACCCCCGCAGGCAGATTTGTCGGTCAAATCATGGTTCCGTGGAGACTCATCATCCAGGTCGAAGCTCTATCCCGGTCGCCAGACAAGGAGAGAAAGAGACGTGAGCAAAATGGAGGAAGTCCGTATATTTGATCTCATTAATTTGCAAGTAAACAATGTCCTTGTCCATGTCATCATCGACTAATATCCACGGGGTATAAGTGCATCAGGATCTCCTGAGCGCGATTTCCAAAGTAAATCATCCGCACCGCGCCGCACGGAGTCGCCTGGCGTGTCAAGAGAACTGTTGCCACGGTTGCTAATCAGAGGATTGCAGGAGCGAGGTGGGACCATCTAGTCGCTATACTTGTCTTTATAAATCCATGCCATCCCAACGTCGCTCACGCCTTGTGCGACCTGGAAACACCCATGAGACCAGGCGTAAGCTGACACGAAGCGAGACTTACTGCAGCGCGATACCATTTTGCAGCCTCCTTCTTGTCTTTCTTGCACCCCTTTCCATTGGCTAGGCAAAAGGCGAGGTCTTGTTGGGCATCAGCGTCTCCTAGTCTTGCAGCGACTTGGTAATAGCTCTGTGGCCACTCATCAGAATAGTGACAGGCAGCAAGCAATCTGTCACATACAATTGCCATCTTGTGGTCTTTCGCTACGCCCCAGCCCTGGAAAAAACACTGGCCGACCTCATAGATCGCAAGAACAAGCTCTTCCTATCACGATTTGAGCATACCGACCTATGAGACCAAGAACGGACTACACACCTTGACCCCTTTTATATCCAACCCTTTCTTCGCCTTTTCTAGGTCTTGCACCGCCGATTCAGCAGCCTTGGTCAACCACTTGAATCCAACCTTTTCGTTCTTCTCGCATCCCCAGCCATGTCTTAGCGTAAGACCCCACATCAACATCCCGACGCCACACCCGCCCCGCTCCTTTGCACTCTTTTCGAAACAAACAGCCGAGTCCCTCAGCTGATTGGCTTCATGATACTGTATCCCCAACTGAAGATATTCTTCGGGGGTCTGTGGTTCAGCAGACACAGGTCTACTTGTGGCTGGCGATGTGTTAGGAGAAGATTGGGGCGATTGAGGGGACAGCGAAGGCGAAGCAGCGTCCAGCTGATAGAATGAATACGATGTGGAGTATAAGCTAAGGGGTGACCCGACTCTCAGTGAAGGAGGATGTGCAGGGAGAAACACATGACTCGGAGAAGTAAGCAATGGAGATGAAGTGACACCGTCGGGGTGGAGGTACGGCGATGAAGAGAGCGTGCTAGGAAATCCACTAGGTGAGAGATCGCCGTGAGATTCAGTGGGACAGAGGCCAGTTATGGGAGTGAGAGGGCTGAAGGACACAGGAGCGGGACTCGTTCTGGGCGAGTTTGGCCTGCCAGCATTTCGCTCCAGCACTTGTCGCTTCTGTTCCTCGGAAGAAAGTATGGGTGGTCGACCTGGCCGTGAAAAGTTGAGTCGGGGTGAACCGCTCTGAGACACTGCTCGTTGCCGCATGGGGCCTTTTGGTCGTGAGGTGGCATCTTGGGGGGAAGAGACGACGACAGTCGGTATGACGGAGGGTAGCGAGTACATAAGATGTTCGTTGTCAGTATAGTTGAAAGCTGGCGGCTGCGTAGGGCCGGTGGCTTGTGGCCATATGTTGGTTCGTGGGGCGGAAGGAATGATAGAAGTGGGATGACTGTCGTAGTAGTAATCGCTTGACAGTTGAGGTCGCTGACCGTAATTGTTGTTGTTCTCGTAGCAACCATCGTCTAATTCACAATCATCCGCAAACGGAAGAAAGGACTTGGAATCCTGACCGGTATGTGTTGATGCAGTTATGTGTGTCGCTGCGCTCGCCGTTGAGTTTCGAAAGTTAGAGTGCAGTAACGGGAAATCAGGGTCGTATTGGCCAGCGGGCGGTCTTGGCGGCGATCCCGCATCGGCGCTACCAGCGGTTTGGGCTACATTGGCCGACTGGAAGGATGAAGGTGCGTGCACAATGCTCGCATATGGGGCCTGGCTAGTCTCACTGTGGGTCCGTCCTTGGCGTTGTCGCTGCGACGATGCGCGGTGCAGAAGGTTGTCCAGTGGCGAGGAGCGCAACAATTTGCCTTGGCTCAATTGGCGCTCGAACTCGGATTCAGGACAATCCGGCGAAGTTCCCATCTCACTCTCCGGAGGGCTTTGGTGAGAGGGTCCCAGTGGACATGGTGCTGAGACGCTATTCTACCTAAAGTTGTCCCAAAGCATTTCATTCTCGGGGGTATCTAGGCTGCCTGGTAACGACTCACGGCACACTGGCTGCTGAGATTGCCTCGATCGTTTCACAATTGCGCTACAAATTATACCGGTCATTCGTACAAAAGCCCCCGTTAATTCAAATGGCCACCCGTCGACGTGGAGTCTGGCCAACCCGCGGCCCAGGATGTCTCGGCGTTCCAGGTACGATGATTTGCGAACTGCTAGTTGAAACCTTGACTGCCATGGCTTGCTCGTTCTCTTTCTTGGCGACCCTGGCATTATCAGCAGTTGTCAGCTCTCTGCATCACCGGTATCAACCATGCAACACTATGACTCACTCCTCTCTTTGTTTCTTGATCTGGTTCTCCAACTCGGCTCTCTTTGAGAATTCCCGATCGGCTCTACGTCTTGAGCTGCCATCGTCAAAGTTCTTCTCTCTGACAGAGTAGAATACAGGTCCCAGCTCAGCTGCGCAGCAGTGAGTGAGGGGCATCTTTGTCGTACGAAAGTTCAACTTTACCCAACCAATATGCATCGATAGCCGTGACTTGCGTCATATACTCCTTTGATGTGAGAATCAGTTCATGGTAGACAACATATGTTGGCGTATCTGGTCGAAAGTCAGCTCCTGAACTAGGGAAAATGGTCTGCACACTCACATCCCAATCCATACAAGGCGCTGGTGGGGTGGAGATGTGTCGGTAGGCCTGTTCGGATGTTCACATACTCTCCAATGCCCTTGACGCGAGCAGCTTGGTGGAAATAGCCAGCAGTGATTGCCTTCCTGCAGGGCACGTCCAGCTGTGTCTCAGAACCTCGAAGGACAGCACACACCTTAGGACATCAAAGTCTGTTCCACTGGATATGATCTCCATTTTTTGGAACTTCATGATATCTTCCAGTTGCGCGCGAACTTCCCGAGCTTTCCTGAGAAGTTTAGGATGTAAGAAGTGGCGCGTAGCCCAGTCGTCCCGGAAGCTGCGAAACTTTTAATGATCGAATGGGACGGTCTCGAGGTCTGCGCACCCGTGGCTCTTCCACTGGTTAAAAACGTTTAACAGGGTTAGGTGGTCGCTTTCTGGAACATTGAACTTCTCGCGAGCTGCATCAGCTTCCTCCATTCGCTCCTTCGGCCGGTAGAAAACACTGGGGACTGACAGCATGGAAACGATCGTTAACATTTCCCCCGAACATTTGTAATCCACGGAGGCGATCAACATCTTCGCCATCGATGGCTCCATCGGGAAGTCCGACATTTTACGACCAACTGGGGTCAGATCCCCCACATTATCAAGAGCCCCAAGCACCCAAAGTTGGTACATCGAGTTAATGATATTTGCCTAGATGCGTGTCAACACCACGTCTGGAATCGAATCACTGCTGACAGTTCCAACAAACCTGAGGTGGAGGGTCCATGAAATCAAACTCTAGCAGGTTTTTTACGCCCAGAGACTTGAGCAGCAATACAGTATTGGCCAAGTTGGTCCGCTGGATCTCTGGAATTGTATTGGGAAACATTTCGTTTCGGAAGGCCATTTCTGTATACAGTCGATAGCAGAAACTGAAAGGCTATCAGCAATTCGTCCAGCTAATCTGCACAGGATTGACTGACCCGCTGCCCGTCCGGCCAGCGCGACCCGTACGTTGATTCGCGTTTGCTTGACTGACGGGGGTAATCTGAAGTGCATCCATGCCGACTTTCGGGTTGTATACTTTCAGCTTGGAATATCCCGAGTCTACGACAAATAAGATACCATCGACTGTGAAGTCATGTCAGCAGATGGCAACTAAACAAATGATAGAAAGCACACCTGTCAAAGATGTCTCTGCGATATTCGTAGCCACGATAACTTTTCGGCGGCCATCGCTAGTGGGTTCAAATATGCGAGCCTGCAGGTCAGCCGGCATCTGAGAGTAAATTGGTAATACTGCCAAAGGTGCCGGTTCATCCAATTGTTCGAGTCTCTCTGCGAAAGTACGGGAGTTGAGAAGATGTAAAATCTACAAGATTACACGAACCTTGTATGACTTGACAAGTTATTTCTATATCTTCCTGGCCAGTCATGAAGACAAGGATATCACCTTGAGGTAACGAGAGATGAATTTGGAGGACTTGCTTGACAGCGCTGTCAACATAGTCTTCACAGGGAGATTTGGAGTGGTATATTTCGACAGGAAAGGTACGACCGGGGATCGTATATGTCGGAGCATTTCCGTAGAACGCAGAAAACTTGTTTCGTCATTGAGTTGGTGCCCAACAATGCGGATAATTTCGATTCTTACCTTTTCGGCGTTCATGGTTGCGGATGTGACAATGAGTTTCAGATCACGGCGTCGCGAAAGGACTAATGGTTTTCTTAGTAGCGCACGCTATCATCGGACATAATAAACTCACTCTTCTTTAACAGACCCATGAGGACATCGGTGCTCAGGGAGCGTTCATGTGCTTCGTCAAGAATGATGACACTATATCTATCTAAGTCACCTTCATTCAAGGACTCTCGTTGCAATACACCATCAGTCATATCTACCAAGTGAACATCCGTTAGTTCTGGATGGAGCACACGAAATGACACTCACATTTAATCTTCGTCTCCGACGATGTACAGTCCTCAAATCGAATTGCATAACCGACAAGTCCACCGAGCTTGCACTATAGAATAATTGAGACACAACAGCAGAATGCAGACCGCATAACACACCTCCATCTCCTCGGAAACACGTTTTGCGACGGACATTGCGGCGACACGACGAGGCTGGGTGCAACCAATAATACCGAATGTAGCATACCCGTCCTCGTAGAAGAACTGCGCTAGTTGTGTGGTCTTACCAGAACCCGTCTCACCGACGACAATGACGACTGATGAAATTTCGTCAGGGTTGTTGTGAAGCGTTGACCAGTTGGAGCGTTTACCTTGATTTTCTCGAATGACTTTTAGTAACTCTTCCCGACATGCGAATGCGGGTAAATACTCCCTCTGTTCCTTCAGGGTCCTGCTTTTAGCAAACGAGCTGACTCCTGCCGTCGTCTTCAGATGGCTCGCAAACTTGGAATCGCCTTTGTAGTCCTCTCTTTCTCCAGAGGCAGCGGCCGCTTTCTCTGCTTCAGCAGTTTCGGCTTCCTCGTCCTTGACCCCCATGATGTTACCCAAGGATGTCCCTCCCAATGAAGCGAGCTTAGCAGCAGCTTTCGCGCGCTCAGCTTGTTCTCGTTTCTCTTTTACAAGTGCACTGCCTTTCTTGGAAAACACGGCCATATCACTTGTGGAATCCCTGATTGGGTTGATGGGCTCCAATTGTTTTGTGAAGATAGTCTTCCCATCCAAGAACGGCGGCTTGAGATCATGGACCATGACATGGACGGTCGATTCTGACTCGTCTTCAAAGTCAAAATCAAGCTCTTTGCGAGTTGCAACACCCGAAGTGACCATTCGGTTGGCTTCCCATAAGTCATTGTCAGCATTCTAAATTGCGTTAAATAAACAATCAACATGGAGAGGGTGATTATACCCACATATTGGGCCTGCCTGGCTGAGATTCTTTTCTAAGGACTATGTATGAGCACAAGTGGTCACAGAAAAAAGAAAAAGGGAACTGACTTTGGTCTTTGTCGCGACTTCTGCCTCCTTGCTAGCATTAACATCCTCATACTGAGCAAAGGGATTGTGTTCCTCATTACCGGCCACGCCACCCTCTTCGGCGCCGCTATACCAGTCCCGATCCAACCTGACTTGTTCTTCCTCCCACTCTCTCATATCGACACCCAAAAGGGCGTCTTCCTCCGGACTTCCTCCCCGCAGAACACGAGGCGTTGGAGCATCCCATGCTCTCTCCTTCGCGCCTCCCCAACCTGAACCCTCCCCGTCCCGACTTCGTCTCGGAGTCGACTCCCATCCAACATTTGGAACACGAACACTCGGAGCATCACCTTCACGGCCACGACTGCTTTGTGGTGTTGAATCCCATACCCGGCCTGAGCGACCACCCCATCCTCGATCGTCTCTATTCAACCGGCGCTGGAAGTCTCCAAGGCCTTTTGGTGGGTCAACGTTGCGTTCTTGTGTTGCGGCGATACCCTCTGAGGAAAAATAAGTTGAAAGGCGGATTCGAGTAGGGAGAGAAATGATTACCTTTCTCCCTGAGCCTCCTGTGTTCTGCAAGTCTTCGTCGGGCGATCTCCGAAAGACCACCTGGGTTGGAAGGCGTCTCTGGACCTCTCTGCCTGGACTGAGCACTCCGTGGGGGAGGCAGACTCGGAACTAATGATATACGTCAGCACAACTGGGATATGGTGATGCGACCGAAGAACGCGCACCCTTGAAAACGGCATCATCACCTAGTCTTGGCCGTTTCCTTGGTCCGTCTTCTGTACTCTTCTGATCAGTCTTGTCCTTGGCTAGACGATCTAGACCAAGTAGAGAACCGCGGGGGGTTGGAGGTTCGGACACAGGTTTGGCTGGTTGACGGAACGTATGTCTCTACATGTTTGTAAGTAAGCGAGCGTTGAGAGAAGACATTACCGTACAGTATCGGACCTCACTAGGCCTCCTGTATGGGCTATTAGTGGCTCTAGAACTTCGTTGCTAGTGAAATCTTGTTGTAGATGGGACATGGCGTCGAAGTGGATGAACGGTGCCCACCAAAGAGTGAATATGTTACGTCAGCACGACTTTGTAACATGAACATAGACTCTAACATAAGGAAGAGTGACTAGTAATTGCAAGTTATCTAGTTAATCGAGAGCAGTTTTCGCCCTGGAATAATGACCCATGATTAACTGTGCGTTACCGTATCGTCAAGTTCTACTGGACGAATACTACAAGAGATATCGATTCCTTCCCCTGACATCCGCGTACCTGTCTGGTTTCGGTGGCCTGCCATAGACAGGTTCCTTTGTCTCTGCGTACAGGCGAAATTGGTGTTCAGGACTTCGACGTAAGTAAAAGAGACCTACTGAGAAGATCCCGATATATACTCGAGACAGTTGGACTCCATTCACTCCTCCACATATGAGCGCCACCACCAGCAGAGGGATCAAGATCACATTGAGCCATAAATTCCCTTACGGAAAATCCAAGGCGTTGGTCCATTTTGAAGACTGGGACGTCGAGGTGCGACTTTTGAGGTAGGAAGAGAACCGTGTAGCGATGGTATGGCGTGCCTTTTTGAGGATGTGGTGGTATATACCTTGTGTGGGAATTTATGTTTGAGATCACGGAAGGAGAGGTCGCCGACAAGGGAATGTTGGGTCTGAGGGAACTTGTAATAACCGTTGTAAACATGCGAGAACATGGGACACGTACTGCAACCAGTGGAGAAAGGCTTGATACGTGTTGTTTACCTCGTCAGGAACATCTACCTCTATGTGAGCAAATCAAATTTATCAAACCTGTGATTGATTACCTGGATCCACCATAATTAACGTGTATAGACGCTGTTCAACATGAAACACGTCTTTGTGAAGCCTGGGTGAACTTATGGTCTAGTTCCCATTGAGAAAAGCGATAACCTCGAGCGGCGACCAGACAACTGACCTGGTCAGGTAACAAATAGATCCCTGGCTCCACGAATTTGTACTTGGACGTTTCCGAAGTCGCCTTTTCCTGGTGTTCCGGGAAGGACACACGAAGGTCGAATGATGGGTGAAGGTCGGGAACTACGTCTGGCACGACATGCATTTGGTGAACACGTTCCATCTCAAAAAGCAATGAGCATTGAATGGGAGGAATGGGACCAAACGACGTACTAAGAGGTCCAACGCGCCCTCCTTTCTCCAGCGGTGTTCGATGATGCGTCTATCCACCGCTTTTGACATGTCCGCTGGAACAAGTGTCGTACAATGGTGCCCACCAAAACACGGACGGTCTACGTACCCATCCCGTTTGCACACTTCCACTGAACCTGAGGAAAGTTGATCTCGCTCTGGACCTCGAGATAGTCCAACCTTTCTTGCATCTGCTCGATGGCCATTGGGTCCGGTTCGGGTTCCTGCTTGGCCGCCTCCAGCGAGGACCAAATTGCGCGCATCTCGAGTTTCAACGCTTCCGAGTCTGCCTTGATGAACTTGAGGGCCTCGTCAAAAGCGGGAAGGACCCCGTATGCAAGTGGTCTCTTCCATTCTCTCGGACGTTCGACCGAGATATCTGGTCGACGCGGCTTCAGCGGATGTACGCGACGTGGCGCGACTGGCGCCGTCGATGAGCTCTGTCGAATAGTACCAACGGCGAGCCTGAGCGACCTGCTGGGTAATGGGAGCATTAAAAGAGTTGTTATTACTTTGAGCCTTTGGTTGCCGGGCCTGATCACGTGCGAGAGGGGACACGACACTGCCACAAAATTATGACCAAGGCCTGGTAGCGAGCACACCGTATCATATCTAAGAGACAGTAGTAAGTAACGTATGGCGGCGCCGGCCATATGCGTCACGACGCGGCGGGCGTGGAGAGTTCAGCAGCAAGAACTCGAGACACACCACCTGACGCCTTCTCCTCCTCACCACCACCTCCTCCACCACGACACGTCCTGTCCCCCCGCCTCTTCTCCCGACTCCCTCTCTCCGCCCTCGAGCCCGCTCACAGATGCTTCCGAGCTTGGACTTCCCTCTCCCTCCCGCGACACGTCTGTCTCCACTTCCTCCTCGTCCAAGCGTCACCGTACACCAAGTCTCGTCGAAGCACCAAGGATAGTAGCACGCCCCCGCAAGATCAAGAAATGGACCAGCACAAGCACATACGCATCCAGGTCCCCATCTAGATGCGAGAGCAGACAGAGAAGTGTCGCATTGGACGAGCCTATCTATCGGTCAGACAGATCACGTTCCACGTCTGTATTCCCAACCCCTGTCAACTTCTCTGCAAGAGACTGGTGGTCTGCCGACGACGGCTCTACTGGTGATGGATTTGTTAGCTCAGCCGACGTCGTGCACTCGCTGGCAAAGTCATACAAAAGCTGTGAGTTTTTTTTTTCTTTACGTTGTGACTGGCCCGAGATGGCATTCGTCCCATACGCAAGACTTTAGGAATCTCGACGATCCAGACGATAAGTCTTTTGAAGCCGAGAGCCTTCCAACTGCTGATTTAGAGTATCCTAATAATTATGCTAATGAAAAGTGCGTTTTCTCCCACCTCCTTGCTTGACACTCACGCCTTTCACGCGTCAACATCCACATAGATTTATATTATTGGTGCCCAAAGACAAGGACCATTATAATCCTGTCATGTGCTTGGAACAATCACTATATACTATCATCGATTGTATGATGTCCTTTTGCCCTCTACAACCTTCGTTGATAGCCTGGCAGCCTACCTTACCGCCGCGCAGAAAGTGTTATTTGGATCGTCACCCTCTGAATCAATTCCCGAAGACACGCCACCCCCCTCTCCCTCTCTTATAACATCACTTGCTTCGTCTGATGGCCCTCACGCACCTGACGTTCCACCAGAACCCCCAAATCCTCCCCAACCTAGAAACGAGGCCACGCGGCCGGATTACCTTCGGCTGTTCCAACGTGCCATCCGTCGACACGATGGCCCGCTCCTTCTCTCGACTCTAGAAAGCATGAACCAACTTCTCCGCTCGCTCAAATACCCCCCTCTCCCCTCAGACGTATTTCTCCCCGCTCCACCCAACGTCCTAATGTCTGCTGTGCACTCATGGACACATCCAAGGGGAATCCCCGATAGAGTCATGTTGCGGATAGTGGATGAAACATATCAACGGTGTGTAGGCCCCAACATTAAAAACCTTCATCGCTATGAGGCATTCTCCAGCGAGGTGTATGGAGAGCTAATGCCTAGCTTTACTTCGGATATCATTGCTGCCACCGGTCTTAATTCTTCTTCTCTCCTCATGGATCTGGGCTCGGGGGTAGGCAATGTCCTGCTACAGGCATCTCTCCAGACTGGGTGTCGAAGTTACGGTATCGAGCTTCTAGAAGGTCCTGCGAAGGTTGCAAGGCAGCAATGGAAGCAATTTCAAAAGCGATGTCGGATGTGGGGCGTGCGTACTGGCAGCGTAGAGCTCGAACAAGGTGATATGCTGAAAAGCACACGTGTCTCCGAGTTGATGCGAGAAGCGGATGTGGTATTGGTCAACAACAAGGTGTTTCAACAATCCTGTAAGTGTTCATCCTGCCCTAGGGTATCACGTCTGATATATTCAAAGTGAACGAGGCATTAAGAGCGAAATTTCTGGATCTCAAGGAAGGAGCAATTGTTGTCTCACTCAAGCCGTTCGTGTCTCCCAATGCCCGTGTGACAGAACGTAACGTATGTAAATTGTCCTGACAGTCCACTGGGCGATGTCATCCTTACACGTACTTTGGGAAGGTCGACGATATTTGCGCCATTTTCGATGTCGTCGAACGGCCTTACCGCTCCGGGAGTGTCTCATGGGGAAGCGGTGGAGGGACCTACTATTTGCATCGCGTCGATAGGGTGGGATATGCGAATGTCAAGCAGAGATTCGAAAATTTGAGAGCGAGGGGTGCGAGACGGCGTTGACGGCGGCTGTATCCTATATACCTTCTCTTGTGTGTGAATACGAGGAGGTTCATTGTTGTAAACACACCTAGCACTAAGTCTGTCAAACGTGTTCATCCCAAAGTACTATGCATGATAAGGCTAGCTTCCCTCAGTACAACACAAATGTCAGGGAGCTTGCAAGCTTGCCAGACAGTGAGCAATTCCTTTCAGTGAAAGTGCTTCAAAGCGTATAGTACTAGTACTATAATACCTACCCAGCGTCATTCCTGGATATTCCACCCGCACGGGAGTTAGTAGAAAAGGTGTTCAGAACCTTCAAGTTAGGACTTCTAGTATTCACTCGGATCCATGGTTTTGAGGAGAGAATGGACTCGAAACACTGTTGACCAGCCTTTGATGCGAGTCCCATGATGCGTGGAGTTAGGCGCAGGCGTACCATGTTAACCGTTAGCCCCAGCTGTCAGTGAACGCGAGCCTGGTCGCATTGACCGGTACTAGCACGTCTGAGCCGCTGAAGGCCCCAGTGACGCACAACTTGCACCTTTATCCCTGGGACAACCTCACAATCAGATGGCTAGTAGCGGTGCGGGATCGACTCCCAACGTATTTCACGTCCCGGCGCCAGTCTTGCCCATCTATACGCCCCCCGACTCCTACGACGCCTTCCGGGGCACGCACGTCGCACTCATAGTCGACAATGGCGCGTCCACTCTGCGTTTTGGATTCTCCACCTCCAGTTCCAAGGCGGCGCCCGTTCCCCATGCTGTCTCTAACGTGATCGCAAAGTTCAAGGAGCGCAAGTATAACCAACCGTTATTGTTGTTCGGAGACGGTGTCGATGCAGAAAGCGCGGCCAAGGGACAGGCGAAGACGCCTTGGGAGGGGGACGTGTTACTCAACTTTGATGCATTGGTGTGTTGTTTCTAACCGGATCGAAACGCGCACCGAGCTGACACAACTCGTCCTGCAGGAACATGCTCTCGACTGCGCGTTCATTCAATTGGGGATCGATGCATCGAGTATCGAGCATCCCGTGTTGATGACGGAGCGCCTGGGTTCACCCTTGCACTCCCGTGCATGTAAGTATTTTCTTTCATGATAACGTGGTACGATTTTATCGACGCCGAACCGTTCAAGTAACTTCTGAGCTCATGTTCGAGCAATATTCCGTCCCCACACTGGCGTACTGCATCGACTCTGTCATGTCGTTCTATCAGAACAACCTTCCTTCCGGGCTAAATTCACCCTTCGTTCAAGACGGCTTGGTCATCTCGTTCAACACGGCATCTACTTCTGTTATTCCCATCCTAAGTGGGAGAGGTATATTGAGCCAAGCCAAGCGGTGAGTATATGCGGTATATGACCTATCGTCCTTTCAGACGGGCATTTCCAAGTGCTGAGCTGGTCGTTTGAATGCCCAGAATACCGTGGGGCACACAGCAGAGTACAGAGTACCTGCTAAAACTCATTCAGTTGAAGTACCATAGTTTCCCGACCCGCGTCACGTCTATGCAGGCCGCTGTGCGTCTCCTCTCTGTCACGTCCATTCTCACCTTACGCGTTTTTCTGCTCTGATTTTTGTGGGATCGCCATCTCCCATGATATACTTGACCCCAATCCTGGTCTCCTCAGTGGATGCTCCATAACTTTTGTGAATTCGCCGAAGACTACCCTGTAAAACTCCGTTCTCTGGGGCTCCCCATCAACCTGCGTGCTTCGGAACGAATTGTCCAGTTTCCGTTTGCGCTTCCTGTCGTGGAGGAGAAAACAGAAGAGGAGCTGACCAGGATCGCCGAGAAGAGGAAGGAACAAGGAAAAAAGTTACAAGAAGTGGCAGCAAAAAATAGAATGGAAAAAGTGTGCATCGCTGTTTTTTGCCCTCTACCTTCTTCGTGATCCCCCATTTTCTTGATCGTGCTGACCGTCGGCGCCCCCACAGCTCATGCAAAAGGAAACTGATTTGCAGCACCTTCTCAATCTGAAAGACGGGCGTAGCGAGAATAAGCGCGAGTGGATGGTCAGATTTTTCAGGATCAAGTACTTGCCGACGTTGACGAGCAGCATACGTTGACGGTTGCAGAGCACCCTTCAATCTGAAGGCTTCGACGATGACGCAGCATTGCAAGAGACGATAAAGAAACTCGAACTTGACCTGAAACGCGCGCGTAAAAAAGATACGGATGGGACGGATGAACCAGCCGTGCGTAACGTGTGATTCGAACGTGATGCACTGCTTTTACTGACTGGAACAAATGACAGGAAGAGCCCACTTTCAACTTGGTCGATGTACCGGACGCGGAGGTGCGTTCGTTTTGCTTCGGGAGAAGAGTCCTGATGTTCAGGTGACTCCATAACAATAGCTTGATGAAGAGGGCATCAAGGAAAAGAAGAAACAAAAACTCTTGAAAGCCGGCTGGGAAGCACGCGCCCGCGTTCGACGAGAGAAGGAAAAGGAGAGAGAAGAAAAGGAGGCCGAGGAAAAACGAGAGGAAGAAGAGCGAGAGAATAATTTCGAAGAATGGGCGAGTCGTCTGCGAAAGGAACAAGAGGTGCGCCGTGCTTGGTCCCTTGCGCCACATTGGCTCAAATGCTTGTGTTCCAAATGGACTCGTAGATCCTAATGAACAAGATGAAGGAGCGTGGAAGAAGAAAAGCGGCACTCGCAGACCGGAAGAGTGCGGCAGCTCAAGCAAGGATGAAAAATATTGCTTCGCTCGCAGCCGACGATAGGGTACCAAAGAAGAAGCGAAAAGCCGGAGCTGGTGCGTTTGCTACTACCCAATTAGTGTTGAAAAAAAAATAATGTGTGGGATTGCACAGAGGACACGTTTGGTGCTGATGACGATGACTGGGCTATATATCGCAAAATCGTAATGCGCCCATTCGAATTTCAACCCCACCTCGCCTCATGATTTGTCTTTCTAGAATACTGCAGCTCCGTCTTCGGACGAAGAAGACGATTACAACCAGCTTCAGATTATCGAAAGCAAGCTGCTGCAATATGATCCCACATTTACTACTCAACATACGCACGCCTCCCTGTCTTCTCAGCGGTCCGCACTACTGTCAGCGTTTCGGCCTCAGTACGAGGAAGGAGATATCGCTGGAAATAGCCGGCTACACTTAAACACGGAACGATGGCGCGTTTGCGAGACGTATTTCTCACCCGGAATGGCGGGCGTGGATTCGGCAGGCGTAGGGGAAGTTCTACAAAGCGTGCTCGCGCGGTTCACCGAGACTGAGAAAGCAAGACTCGTCAAGGTTTGACCTTTTTTCCCTGCACATGATGCGTGCGGTCCAGAACCAAACTGACGGATGTCCGTTAGAACGTGTTCCTCACGGGTGGTCCTTCACAATTTCCTGGTCTCCCCGAACGAGTCTACACGACGCTCCGACCGATATTGCCACCCGAGTTGCCCGTTGGTAAAGTACAACGAGTGGCAGATCCCCTGTTGGACGCGTGGCGAGGTATGGCTGCGTTTGCGAACACAGAAGAATTCAAGCAAGTTGGCGTCACGAGAGCAGAGTATGATGAGTGGGGCGGAGAACGCATTAAGCGGTGGTGGGGAGGAAACTGGAACTCGGCTGTGTGAAAGGAAGTCAAAAAAACAGCCTGACAATTCAATTGGGCCCCCTGGTTCGAGCTGCATACAATGCGGTATATGAACCGTGGTGCTTTCATACTAGAAACCCAGACTCCGGAATGTATTGTAATCCGACACTGACATAGGGTTCGGAACTAAGTGCTACCATTTCTCATTGGTTTCTGGTGCTTTCTGTCCAAGGCATGTCTTGACAAGCAACAAGGGTCAAAGTAGCAACATTACAAAGGGTGTATAAGACAGAGGTAAACAATTATGATCGACTCGAAACCATAAACATGCTGGGACCCCCCTTTTGTACCAAGGACTAACCTAGGTCAGTGAGGAGTGTGCACAAGTTACAGAATTTATGAACAACAGCCTCCAGTAGTCTGTGTTACGGGCTGGTTGACCTTCACAGATCCGTCTGTATTTCCAGGGCCACCAAGCGAACCGGCGGCATCTGCTTGAGAGTCTATCAGACGCGTCTTGCAATCCCTGTAGGGAACATGTTAAACGAGGGAACTTGTAGCAGGAGTTAGAGCTGACCGAGCGAGGGTGAAGAAAGCCTCTTCGACTCCGTCGTTTACTTTTGCCGAGGTCTCCATGAATTTGATACCAAGCTCGTTGGCAAGCTCTCGCCCTTGGTCCACGCTGACTGCGCGTTTGTCTGTCCAATCGGACTTGTTACCGATGAGAATCTTGTTCACGCCCTCGGAAGCATGTTGTTCGATGTTGGCATGCCACGTGCGAATGTCTGGTTGTGACGGCTATGTGAGGCAAGCCGCCGCCGCAGCCAAGACAAGCACTCACTGTTGAATGACCGCTCGTCGGTAACATCATATACGAGTAAAATACCCATTGCTCCGCGGTAATAAGCAGTGGTGATGGTTCTAAACCGTTCCTGTCCAGCAGTGTCCCACTACGCGACGAAGCCGGGAATGAGTGGAATCCCCGAGGAGATGGAACGGGCGTACAATCTGAAGCTTAATGCGTTTTCCATCTAGTTCAATGGTACGAATCTTGAAGTCGATACCGATGGTGGTGATGAACGAGGGCGTCCACGCATCGTCGCAGAAACGGAGGAGTAGACACGACTTGCCGACACCTGAGTCTCCGATCAAGAGAAGCTGGCGAGAGTGAGGATCAACTGGAGACTCGGCGAGTTTAAATAGAGTTACCTTGATGAGAAAATCATAGTGTGGGGGTGGCATTCCAGCGCAAGTAGTGCGGTACGAAATGCGAGCGACGTGGCAAACAAGTTTGCTTACTGGAGTACTGCGAGGGGGATGAACGAAGCGTGCCCCAACAAGTTGTCGTGGTACTTGCTAGGGTTGTGCCAGTCGACTCTAGCTTTGGGTCTCCGCAGTATTACGTAACAATACACAGCAGAACTGCCAACTCGCATAAATCAACATTGTGGAGGCTTTAGTATCATTGGGTGCTTCGAAAAGCATGCAAGGCAGTGCATGAGGCCAGTTCTCTGCTCATGGCTGAAGCTGAGCATGTTTTCACAGAATTGTGTTCTAAAACAAAACATTTTATCAACCAAATCAGCACCTAGCAGTGCCATAGGACTTCCCATCAGAAGCTCATTTGTTGAATTGGCTGGGCCCAAAAATTTTGAATGTCAAAGTTGCTGTTGCACCAAGGACATTCATTCTGTCCATCCACATGAGAAAATCATGTCTAATCATGAATTCTTTAATCAATCAATACAATTGCAATTTCCCTTGATTCTAGCACATTGAACTTATAAAACATTGACTTTCCATGCCTTATATGGCACAACCTATCAATGTGCTTGCATTCCCCCTGGTGTCCTTGGCTGCATATAGCATTGCATGCCCCTTTGTGACATACATGAATATGTTTATATCACAGAGAGGTGATCAAGACAAGTCCAAGCTTAAACAGTTGAGTCAAAAAAGGACAAAAAGATAAATCTCATAACCAATAAGCAAATCTAATCAGGTGGAATCAAAGGTCTACAAACCTCTGGATTCTGAATAATCTGAACAATTAAATCCACCAAATAAATAGAGAAGACAAGAAGATGTGAAGACCCTCTTCAAAGAATGAAAATCCTATCTTTGTCACCAAAGCTGATGTCAATCCACTCCTGGCTGGTGGAAAATTCCAAATGGTCAAGGGTAGTTATCAGCCACCTCTTTCAAGGGGGTGGAGAATGAAGAGAAGTCAAATTGGAAAAAATCTTGAAATTGATTGGCAGTGTGTGCCATGTCTAGCTCGCACGTGACACGGCTCAGAGCAACTGGATCGAAGTTCCCAGATGGCCTCGAGGATTATTCCGATCCCAGTTCAGTTGAATAGGTCATAATGAATATAGGTGAGTAATGTGACAAAAATCACCAACTCTGTTTCCACGCCAATCTTTCAGACAAACCATTACAAGATGCTGCTGCAATAGATAAGAAGAAGAGCAAGCGCAAGCGCAAACGGCAACCTGGAGGCAACCTAGATGATACAAACACGGAAGAACCAAGTCCATCTAAAAGGCACAAAAAAGACAAGCGGGACAAGCGGGTAGAATCAAGGACTCCTATCAATCTGTCGGAGGGACTCCCTACCTCGCCACCTCCCATTCAAACGGTCATTGTACCCATTGACTCTACTGCCGCTTCTGCTTTCCTCACTGAGCATTCTGTTACTATCCATACGCCTCCCTCTCTTCCACCTGTCATTCCTGTCGTCTCCTTTGACCAACTTCTGCTCCCGGATGCCCTTAAAATTGCTTTCAAAGACTTTAAAGAACCCACTCCGATTCAGGCTTGTGCGTGGCCCCCTGCCTTACAGGGGCACGATGTGGTGGGTATTGCCGAAACAGGAAGGTACGTCTCGTCGACGCTGTATGCTCTAGGGCATTGATAACAGCATCGCTACGTGGCGTCGAAAGTTGACTAGTTGTGGCATAGTGGGAAGACTTTGGCATTTGGCATCCCCGCTCTTGCTCGGCTCATTTCCGCGTCGTCTTTAGACGTTGTAAAAATCAAAAAGTCAAAGCTGAGATCCACGAAGTCAGTATCAGTTCTCGTGGTCGCTCCGACCCGTGAGCTAGCACTGCAGACCCATGACGCACTTTCAACACTTGGTGCTCCCTTCAACATTGCCAGTGTTGCGGTGTTTGGTGGTGTCGACAAGGCACCGCAGATCAATGCTCTCAGCATGAATCACAAAGAAGGGAAAGCAACAAGGATCGTGGTCGGAACGCCGGGGAGGATCCTGGATCTGGTCAATGAGGGTGCTTGTGACCTGTCAAGGTGTGGATGCATTTCCGGGTGGCTCATAGCCGTCCTGAGTTCCTTGTTTAATCTAGAGTTAACTATCTCGTGTTGGACGAGGCCGACAGGATGCTTGACAAAGGTTTCGAGAACGACATTCGAAAAATCATATCATATACTATGCAAGGGGCTGAACGCCAGACCATGATGTGTACGTTTTCTAATGGCCCTGTTGTCAAGAGACCAAACATTCAACTGGCATCCATAGTTAGCGCGACATGGCCTGAAGCAGTGCGGAGGCTCGCGGGTACGTTTCTGCAGGATCCGGTACGTATAACAGTGGGCAGCGATGACCTGACGGCAAATAGTCGCGTCGAGCAAATTGTAGAAGTGTTTGACGATTTTCGGGAGAAAGAGTATGTGCATTGATTTTACTCCGCGATGTGTACTTAATTTTTGCGAAATCAGCTCCCGTCTGGAGAAAGTACTGAAAACGCTTTGTCACAAGAAGACATCCACAAAGGGCGCGCTTGAAGCCCACATTCTCATCTTTGCGCTGTATAAAAAAGAGGCGTCTCGGGTTGAATCCACGCTTCGCAAGCACGGATATTCCGTCGGTGCACTCCACGGCGACATGTCGCAGTCTGCACGCATGGACGCTCTGGAGAAATTTAAAACCGGTGAAACGAGACTCCTAGTGGCAACAGATGTGGCGGCGAGGGGATTGGATATTCCCAATGTTGGAGCCGTTATTAATTACACTTTTCCACTGACCATCGAAGATTATATCCACCGCATCGGAAGGACTGGTAGGACGCCGTTTCGTGGTTCAGAGACTCCGACTGACGCATTCCCAGGCCGGGGTGGTCGCAGTGGGAAATCGATCACGTTCTTTACAGGGGAAAAGCACGAACGAGCGCTCGCTGGCGAATTAGCTCGTGTGCTCCGGGACTCTCGTTTTGACGAGATGGCAGACAGATTGCAGAAATTTCCGATGACGATCAAGAAGAAGACACACGGATCGTATGGGGCGTTCTTCAGAGATGATATCGTGGGCACGGCGACGAAGATAGTGTTTGATTGAGATAGTCGTGGGTAAGTGGTGTCGGTCGGGTACTACATGAATGGGTCTCACAGTGTCCTCGCGGTGTAATTGATGGGAATGATGCGTTGGGCGTATGAGCCAAGTTTGATATATCTGCAGTCGACACGTTACTTGCTTTCACTGGATTCGCGACCACCGTCCGCAGCGAGAGATGCGTTTCAGAGCGCTCAGCCTGAGAATACCGAAAGCGAGCGCCTTCGTTGAAACACGGTGCGCGAGTGGGCACTTGGACTCTTCTTTCTCTCTTTTTTCTTTCTTTCTTTCTTCTCCACCTCGGTTGACTCGCTGGGCGTCGGAGGTGGCCGTCAACGGAAGTGTTGGACTAGCAGGAGCCGTGCCTTGTAGTGACAGCACAGCTCCATCACCGTCAGCTACGAGTACCAAGGCCCGTCACCTCCACCACGCCTCGCCGCAGCCGCGCAGCGTCCCTCACACTGCCAACCAGCGACCATGATGGGCATTTTCAGCCAGGCAGGCTCCCATATTCGTAGGGCACGAGGTTTGTCCGTGGATGATAGGGCACCTGAGGACACAGAACCTGATGATACATCAATCCTGTGCGTCTTTCGTTCTTCCCTTTGTCCCCCCGTCTTTGTCACACCCTCTCATCCTCATTTGTTCCCTACATCGCTCATGGGCTACACGGATGCTGACTACGAATTTAGAGATGAGAACGAGGGCTCAATCATCACCTCCCTGATCTCCCAACTTAGGTTCGCTTCGCTTCGCCTTGGTCATCCCGTGTCTTCGTTAAAACCGCACCTCCATTTCCAGAGTAGGCATGGACCTCTCAAAGGTGACGTTCCCGACGTTCGTCCTCGAGCCTCGCAGTATGCTCGAACGTATCACGGACTTCATGTCCCACCCGGACCTCATCTTTGGGTAAGGGTATCTCGCTGTCTCCTCGTGTCATCATCACCGTACCCTAAGACCCATTCTTTTCTCCCTTCCTCTGTCTCTGTCCCTTCTCGCGTTGTCGTCCCTTCCCTGCACGCGTCGATCGCCAATGATGCCCTTCCGATCCCCCCACCCTGCGGACGACCGAAATCAGTGCGGAGGACTGCCCAGAATCCGAAGAAAGATTCATTCGCGTACTGCAATATTACCTGGCTGGATGGCATATCAAACCAAAGGGTGTCAAGAAGCCGTGCGTCCTCATCCATCCTACAACACGGTCGTGACCTGAACATGAGTTCATAGGTACAACCCTGTGCTCGGGGAATTCTTCCGCTGCCGTTATGATTACTCAAACGGTACGCAGGGGTTCTATGTCGCAGAACAAGGCAGGTTCCCCGCTTTCGTTCCTCGCTTTCTCATCCCCGCTGACTAAAACTCGTCCACACACATTCAGTATCCCATCATCCTCCCATCTCCGCCTTCTTCTACATATCACCCGAGAACCGTCTCGCCATCGTCGGCGAGCTGAGACCCAAGTCGAGATTCCTGGGTAATAGCGTCTCGACGACGATGGAGGGCGAGAACCGAATAACACTGTTGGGTAAGCCAGATGACGGAGGCAAGTTTCAAATTTCTCTCCGCACGTGACCGTCACTGCGATCGCCAAGCAGATTATATCGTCACGATGCCCAACATGTACGCGCGGGGCATTTTGTTTGGTAAGATGGTCCTGGAGCTTGGTGATACCTGCACCGTCAAGAACGAAAGACATCGACTGTCTTGCGATCTCGAATTCAAGACCAAGGTAATCCAATTTGCATTCTTACTCATGCATGCCCCTGATCGAGCACTCGACGGCTAGGGCTTCTTCTCTGGCACGTACAATGCGATCGTAGGGCGCCTGCGTGGGGCTGGCAACGACGTTGGCGAAGTATCGGGTAGATGGAGCCACGTTATGGAATTCAAGAGTTGCCCCGTTCGTACATTTCCGTGACCGACGACATGGCGCTGACCTCTAACATTCGTACGCCCTCTTCGCGCTAACAGACCGGAGCCAAACGCGTCCTATTCGACGTTGCCAAAGATGGTCAGAACATTGCGCCAAAGTACGTTGCACCCGAGGACGAGCAAGAACTTTACGAATCTAGACGGTACGTCGTCGCCCCCCTGAGGCGCGTTTAACTCATTCAAGACGCACGTTCTCGCCCTAGACTATGGTACAAACTCACGCAGGCGATCGAAGCCAGGGACATGGAAGCGGCCACACGGGCAAAGACCGCTGTTGAAGACGCCCAACGCGACCTTCGTCGCAAACGTGACGAGAGCAGAGAGACGTTCATTCCTAGATACTTTGAACTTCGAGACGGGAGGTGGCACCCCAAGCTGAGGTGCGTTGCACGATTTCTCGTTTTTGGATTTGAAACTTAACCTGTTTATACCGGTCTCATCTGTCGGACATCGTGTTGGACCTATCACATCGATATCGACAGTATTCCACAAGATGCTTCGGATACGGCAATACAAACCGTAGAGTCCTGGATATGGCCCAGCACATAAATGCTTGTGCAATTTGTTGTCTGCTACAATCCATATCTGATCTCACTGCTGTTCTTTTTTTTTTGATCCCCTCTTCTGCTCCTGTTCACCCACACCCATTCACATAACTAATGCATCCATTGGATTTGTACCTTGTAGCAACAATTGAAGGGTATATAAAGTGACCATGATTCCAGTAAGCGGTCGCAAACAAGAATGATTAAGATGTTGAGCTAGGACGGAATAGCTGTGGTCCTGATGTAAAACGGGTGCGATGCCAACAACACGTAGTATGGATATTTCGGTGAGCTAAACAAAAAGAAAAGCAATATACAGGTGAAAGAGAAATGCGGAAAGCAGGAGCAAACTATTAGATCAAGGATATATATCCAGAGCGAGATTCCCAAGGACGAGAGAGAGAGAAGCATAACGACCATATTACAAATGTCTTACCCGGATGGCCATTACGACCACCACCCCTCCTGATCCACAGAGACGGTGCTGGGTGTAGGCGATACAACAGATTGCGCCCTATATGTGGACGCTACCGACTGAGGTCTATACGATGGCGTCGGAGCTGCCCTTCTCACGTAGGACGCCGACGACCCAGAATTAGGATATCGTTGTTTGGGCGCATGCATGGAATCCCAGACAGAGGATTGCGGAGGTGTATTACTGCGTACCGCGAACGTCCCGTTAGCACGTCCAACAGGCGTGCGCGAGCGGTCGCCGCCAAAGGCAGTGCTTGCACGGGAATCGGGGCGTGGCGGCGACGTGTTCTTCATAGGCACGGGTTTGCCGTAGGACGGCATATTGGTCACGACAGGAAGGGCCTGGGCCTTGGCTTTGTCAAGTTCTGCTTCCAGACGCGCCAGTTGAGATTCGAGACTAGAAACCTGATCACGGAGTTTATTTTCGCGATCCTGCGCAAAGTATTGCATCAGCAAGTCGATTCTCAGAACCGTGCGACAACGAAGTAGAAATTACCTTGACCAAACGGTCTTCAGCTTCCTTCTCTTCCAGCTGCAGCTTTGCGAGCGAATAGTCGGCGTCCAACTGGATGTGCGACTGCTCCACTTCGTCCAATCTGTTCCTCGTCGTCTCCAAGTCACTCTCATGCTCCCTTGCGCGTCTCTCCCACTCGCTCGCCCGTTGTTGCGCCTGGATAAGGTTTTGCTTCGCGGCACTTGCGGTACGCTCGCTATTGGCAGCACGGAGCTCCTGATCTCGCACTCGTTTCTGGAGAGCCGAGTGTTCAGATTCAAGCTGTCGGTGTTGGTCACGTGCACGTCTCAGCTCCCTGAGTTCGTCTTCGTCTACTTGCGACCTCAAGTTTGTAAGGACCTCAATTTGTTCGGTGACACGGCGGAGATCATCCCAGTGACTTTGTTGGGTAAGAAGAGATTCGTGTTCTTGTCGAAGAAGTGCGAGCGATTGTGCGGTGAGTTCTTTCTCGTGTTCTACCATCTTGACTTGTATTTGAAGCTCGCTCAGCTGCAGATACGATCCCATCAGTCTTGCGAACCAAAAAAAGAGTAATACGTACTTGCTCCTTGAGCGCCTGTTGTTCGGCGGCGGCGTCCTTGTTTGACTTCTCCAGCTCAGCAAGGCGCTCTTGGTTCGACTGGGCAGTCACATCCGACGTCTTCAACCTCGCCAAACTCTGCGAGAGTGCGTCCTCGAGCTCCGAGTTACGAAGTTCCACTGCAGACAGCTCAGAGGCATGGGTGCTCATCGCAACCCGCATCTCGTCCACCTGCGCACGGAGACTGTCGCGATCGTTCTCAGCGTCTTTGAGTCGCTCATTCAAGTTGTCCTTCTCAACGCGGACCTGACCGTGCGCGCCGCGTGCTTTCGCCAGTTGCACTTGCAGTTCGTTGTTGGCTGCTTTCAGTTTACGAATCTCCTCTGCATCACACTTGGCAGCATCGCGCGAGACAGAGAACTCGGCGTGCGCGTTTTGCAATACGGTCACAGCGGCGGTAAGCGTCTCCGGAAGGGCATTGAGGCGATCGGTGAGGACTTGATGGAATGAATTTTGCAGCGCGACGATCTCGTCCTTTTGTGCGAGCATCGAATTCTGCCCGTTCACGACGCCTTCGACAACCATCTGGAGCAGGTGGAGGTTGGAAAGAATCGCTTCACTCGTCTCGGAAGTTGATGATGGCGATAGCTCTACCGACAATTCCCTGAGTCCTTCGACAGCACGTCTAAGATCCTCGACTGCAGAAGGAAGGCCGGATACAAGAGCAATCAAGTTGACGTGTTTGGAAGCAATATCATCGTTCTTGGTCGACAGAGATTCTTGCGATGCTGCCAGGGTATCAAGCTTCAGGGAAACATCCTTAATAGGCTCTAACCCTCCAAGAACATCCTCGGTAACTTTGCTGGAGATGGAATCCACGTTAAATGACTTGTCACGGTTGGTGAGACGAGCGTCAAGGCGCTCAACGACGAGGTCAGCAACCTGCTCCTTGATTTCGTGTGCGTCAATCGGTGCGATGACTCGACGTACTTCGGAGGTGATCTGCGTAAGGATTGCATTTGTATCCAGTGACGACGACGAGGGTAGAATAGGGAGAAGGCTCTCTACGATCAGACCTGCCGTTTCGCGTTTATCTGCAGCAAGGTCGATGAGTTGCTCGATGTTCGGCTTAACTGCTTGACTGAGTTTGGCAGTGAGCACATCATAATCGACCGTCTCTTGGCGCAAAGCCGCCAAATGTGGGCCGAGTGCAGCCAAGATCTCTTCAATAAGCACACTCTTCTCATGCTGGTTCGCAAATGGTCGGGTATCAATCTTGTTGGAGAGCCGACCAAGTGTGTTGAGGATAACCTGGAGGTTACGATGGTTGATTTGATCAAGAACCGGGACGAGCTCCATATTGTTCGATGGTGCAGATTGAGTTTGAGCCTGCTCGATGCGGGAGAGGGCTTCACGGAGTTCCGTTTGCAAGAGTAAAAGATTCTCAGCGTGACCTTGCTGTAGGACATCACGGATGAGCTCGAGGTCGAGCTCGCCACGAGCATCCATCTGGCTATCGTCCAACCCTCTCGCTGCAGATTCTTGAAGTTGCGTCCGAAAGAGGGCAACAACCTCAGTAATCGCATCTTCAGTGGCAGGACTGATGGAGGCAGCGGCTGTGCCGCGAGACCTGGCGATTTCTGAACGAATCATTTGGAACTTTTCATCCAACACCGCCTCAATCTTGTCTTCGAATGCTTGCGCTTCGAGACGCTTCGTGAGGTTGATAGCGGGTATCGATACATTGGAGAGCGACGAGTTGTGTGCACTGTGCATGGCAGGCAACGAAGAACGACGCTTGATGGCAGGTGTGAAGATATCTGCTGAGTCAATGCTCTCTCGCTTGAGGCCAGGATCCGTGACAAAGCGTGACCTGGATCGGTTTGCAGACATGGAAATGGCTGGCATTGCAAGATCGTCGAGCGAAGGACGTTGCGAGTGGTCAAAGGTTTCGCGCGAGCCAAGTCGCGAGCGAACCGTTCGTCGAGTTTTTTCGTCTCCGACAAGTGCCTTGAATACACCAGCGGGAACAGTGTTAGTCGAGGGTGGGTTCGTGAAGTCGAGAGGAATGGGTGCACGCTTTGGCCTGGAGACCGCAACCGCCGGAATGAACTCATCATCGCTTTTTGGTTCTTCAGTGTCATTAACGGGTGAGTCTTTCTCGACATCAATTTCTTCCAGCTCTCCGGCAAGACGCATCGAGTCAGTTGGGAAACCGGAGAAGGTGAGGGGTTGCAACGGGCCACCCGCATGTAAATCCTGGGAACCTGACACGCGGGGTGAACTGGGCGCGGTGTGACGGACGCTACGAGGCGTTTCATCCATCCGGGGGAATCGAAACGACGCCATATTTTCCTTGCTGCTGTCGTTACTTCCGTCGTCAGACGCGCTTGTATGCGAACCTCGTCGTTGTCTCTTTTCTCTACCTTGCTGGGCGCGTGCCGGCGAGGAACCGATAAGTAGAGCAGAATGTGGACTCGCAACCGGTGATACAGGGAAAGCGAGTTGTGGTACACCGGGGGGAGGACGAAAAGTAAACCCGCCTGGTTTGAACTCTTGGGCAGCCGCATTAAGCGGCTTGCCAACCGAGGGCAAGCGAGTGTGACCCAGTGCTGATGCTGGTGGCGGAGGGGCCCCGTCCAAAGATCCCCATGGACTTGATCGCGGATTCGTGCCAAATACAAACGGTTTTGCATGGGGATTGAGCGCAGTTGAAGGAGGGCCAAAAGGCAAACCAAATTGCTCGACGTAAGCTTGATCGGAGCCAGAGCGAGAATGTGCCGCCTCTGAGCCATGCGCGATGAGCTGTGACGAAATGTCTCTCGAATGCGGGAGAGGGGGGAGAGGCCGACGCCCTGGGGTCGAGGTTGATGACGGGCCGAGGGTGAAGTCCATGGGATCCACGCCAAGGAACGCCGCTCTCTGCTCCGCATGCATCCCATCTTCGCTCGGATTTGAGACCAGGTCGTAGTCCCGACGGACCCGCAAGCCAAATAGGTTCGATGGCGGTGCAGGGAAATTAGGCAAGCGTCTAGGTGTCTCCATCTCCGACTTCCTTTGACGAAGTAGACGACGCTGGAGGCGCTCGTGGCGCGCTCGCTCCTCATCCGAAGGGTTGGACCATTCACCGACGCTCTCCTGGAAAGGATCAGTATGCGCGAACGAGCAGGTGACAGACACCCTTACCTCATCGGACGAGTCCAGCCGTACGTCCTCGGATCCCGTCCACTCACCGACGGCCTCCTTGTCCAAATCGTCGACGATCGGATTGCCTACCGGACTCCTGATTGGCACCATATCCATCTGCTCTGATGTGTCTGTGTCGTGAACGCCACCAACAGAACGCAACGAGAGTGCGTGCGACAGCCTCGACACATGTCTTGAATGCATTGTACTTTGTGCGACGGGGATCATCCCTTCGGGCTCCGTAGCAGGCTGACTGGGAGGGCGAACTAGGCCAAGGCTATCTTCATTATCTAGTGACGTTTCCTCCACGTCCGTATCAGGTTGTGGCTCCTCCTGTGGCTCTTCCTCTTCCGGTATATCGAGGCCAAACCCACGGATGAAATCTGGGCGACTGCTTCCCCGACTGATACTTGGCGCAAGAGATATTATCGACATGGGCACACGACCCTGTGGCGCGAGAATGCCCTCCATGGGGGACAGTACTTGACGTTCGACATCCTGTTCGATGCTGTCGGAGCCCAGAACGGCGCTCGGACCAAACGGATTGAAGGCAGCAGTAGGATTGTACGACGATGAGGATAACGGAGGCGTCGATTGGGCGACTGAATAGCTGTGACCATGCCTGTTTTGCAGTCTGGGCACTATTTGCGAACCGGGGGAGTATGCCAGGTCGAAAGTCTGCTGTGGCGAACTCGTCAACGAATTGACTATGGAGGCGGTCTGAGACTGTTGCAGCTTGTTCAATTTGAAATAGAGTAGCGAAGGATCTGCGGGCGATGATATCTAACAAGGGTTGGGCATGCTAGTTGCCATGCTAGTTCAACGAGGCACTTACCGAAGTAGCACGGGCATGTGGTATATGAGGAGGAACAGAACCACTTGTACCTCGTTCGACACCCAGTTTCTCCAGCTTTTCTTCGACGACCCGCTGCCTGAGGGCATCCCAAGCGACCTGGGAGGAAGACGGGTCAATGAAATAGGAACAAGATCAGATACGTGTCGCATACCCTTCCAGGTAGGAACACATCAACGGTATCAGGAATGGTGTGTCTCCAGTTATCTGGGGGATATGGGTCTGCGGTCTTGATGTCTGGGGGGATCACCAAGGGCTCATCGCGACTGGTCGTTGGCATGGGCGTGCGGGCCCATGGGGGGCGACTAGATAGGTTGTCCTGAATGGGAGGTAACGTCTCGACTGGCAGGTTGACAGTCAATTTTTTCCCCTTTTGAACAGGCACTGGTGGGGCCGGTGGAAGTGGGCTGTGTTTGCGACCTGGACCGCCCAGAGGCGCTTTGGGTGGACCGCCGATGCTGACGCTTGGTGCACGTCTGTTCCTTGGGAGGAATGGCTGCCCGAATGGCGGTACGACCATAGGCAAAGCCTGACCGAGAGGTGTTATAGGAATGGCGGTCGGTGGGGGGAATGGAGGGAAGTGTGCGATGCTGGAGTGACCCTTGTGATGAAGCTGGTAAATGGGACGGCCGGGAGCATTTGCGGGCTGCGGAGGAAAGAAGGGCTGCATGGGCGTCTGGAGGGGGGGCGGGACGATCTGGAAAGGGTGCGGCGGTGGAGGCGGGTGGAAGGTCTGTTGGATGGCAGGGGAGAACATCCCAGGCGGGGGCGGTTGCAAGTTGAGCGGCGGGGGGACGTTGAGGCGGGCCATCATCGTCGAAGGAGAGTTGACAACAGCGCGACTCGACGCGATTCGGGGGCTGCGTCCGAGAAAAAAAAAGAAGAAAAAAGGCTCAAGTTAGAGACGACAAAGCGGGCGCTCCCACGTGAACTTGATCATCAAAAAAACACTACTTATCATTAATCGATGTAGTACTTAATTCCTAATCGTACATGTCCTCAGAGTCTGACTCAATCTCGATGTACTTCTTCACCTTACCTCTCGCTGCACGCGCAGGCGCAGCGGGCCGCGTCTCTCCCACCTCATCACTCATCCCTATCTCGTCCTCGTCCACGTCACTCTCCACCTTCTTCTTTCCCATAGGCCTCTTCGCGACCGCACTCGGCTTGCTCCCAGATGGCTTCCGTGGCGCTGCAACCTTTTTCGTCACTTCTAGAGGCCCAGCCTTGCCGAAGAAATCAGTCATCGCCGCTTGCGTCGTCTTTGTCTTCTTGGCCGCAGGCAAGATGTACCCCTCGTCGCTCTCATCGTCGTCCACTGGCCTGGCGATACGCCATCAGTCATGGTGTGATCCAAACATCGTGACATACGTACAATTTGCGCTTCGGCGCTTCATCGGCCCTTGCCTTGCCTTTACCTTTTGTTTCCATGGCGGGTGAATCGTCCATAATGTCCGAATCCGAATCCACCTTGATAATTTTTTTCGCCGGGGCCCTTTTCACCACAGACACATCCGAGTCCGAGTCCGCCTTGATAACTTTCTTCGCTGGGGCCTTTTTCACCACAGGCACGTCTGATTCCGACTCTGATTTCACCTTGGTAAGTCCCTTCTTCGCCGGTGCCTTCTTGGGAGCGGGTGCAGGCTTCTCGTCCTCACTCTCTTTCTTCGAGGGTCCCGCGACAGCAGCTTTCGGCTTCGGCTCCGCCTTTTTCTTGAGCGCGGCCTTGGCAGGTTTGAAATCGTCCTCCGAGCCCTCCGAGCCAAAGCCCTTGCGTCCGTTCAGCGACTTCCGGTGCTTGAGCGTAGCTTGCTTCTTCTTGACCTTTTTCCCGTTCGCGTCAAGCATCGACTTCTTGTCGAAGTCTTCACATGATTTCTATAGTAGACTATTTGCAAATCGCAGCAAAATAACAGATAAGCTCGCGCTTACCTCCCACTCCTTCAGGAATACATCCAAGTCGTCGTTCCACAGCGAGATAGGGGTCCGCTCCAGCAGCGCGAGGAGCTCTGCCTCCTTGTCCGCGGCTTGTTGCAACAGTTTCTCGATCTAGGAGTCACCTAGATCAGACGATGCTGGAATGAGGCGCGGTCCATCAAACTCACCTTCTCTCTCGTCAGACTCCAAATGGCCATGCCCAACAAATAATCGTAATCCGTCGAACCAGGAACATCCTCCGCTGTCTCCTCGTCTTCATCATTCTCAACAATGTCCTCGGTTTCGCCTGCGACTTTGGCCTTTGTCACCTTGGGAAATGGACGAAACTTGAGTCTCCGTAAGTCAGTCATGATATCCGCCTTCTTGCGGTTCGACACGACGAGCTCCTTTTCGACAATCATTTTGACGAAACGTGCCTGGTTAGTGAGCCTCTCAAACTGCAGCTGAAGTTCATTAGCCATACAATCCTGCATCGCACCGTTTCTGTCAGCTCCAGAAATTTAAAACAACCCCCCACGCACCTTTCGTCTTTGATAACACGCCAGACGTTTCGGGTAAAATTCTTCAATGATCTCCTCGGCCGAAGAATATCTTTGAATCTTGCCCTCGAAATTAAAGCAGATCATATTGCTCGTATTGATTTTGCTCGTGAGCTTGAAGAATTCGATCAAGCCTTGTTCTTCTGCCTTTACAAGGTCCCTTGCAGCCATAGAAACCACGAAGTGGACGTTGACGTTGTCGTGGTATTCTTTGTAGTCCTGTTCGACATCCCTACTCAACTAGAAATGCATGAACGCTCGCGGTAATCACACCTTGATAATGCCATCTTCTTTCTCACCAATCATGGCCTCCAACTCGGCCTTGTATGACTGCGTCCACTTGTGAATAGGCAACTCGGTGATTTCAACGGTCGTATCATTGATCTTGCTCGCTATACCGGCGACGTCGTACTTGTGATCACCCACCTTCCTGATGGCGCCCTTGAACCCGCGCCACCAGGGAAGCATAGGAACTATCTCTTCGCCAGCCATCAGCCGCCGAAGATTGGCGACAATATCTTCTGGATTGTAGGACGGGATATTGGTACTCCATCCTATCGACCAGTGCTCAGCGGCCGCACTGCGACGAATGTATGCTCAAATGGCCGTGCTTACCTGTTCCTATACCTTCTGCACCGTTGACGAGTACCATTGGAATGATTGGCATATAGTACTCTGGCTCAACCCAGTCATTTTCTTCCTTTAGATAGGTCAACAACGGTCCATCATCCGGATTAAACACTATCTTTGTCAGGGGTGCTAACTCGGTGAAGATGTACCTAGCCGAGGCATGGTCTTTGCCGCCCATGTCACGCGTTCCAAATTGACCGTTGGGCAGTAAGAGATTCAAGTTGTTGGAGCCGACATAGTCCTGAGCCAGGTTGACGATAGTCATGGTCAACGACGCTTCACCGTGGTGGTACGCTGCGACTTCAGAGATATTACCGACGAGCTGAAAGACTTTGATCTCTTTCTTGAGCTTGCGTTTAAAGCAGCCCCATATCACCTTCCGTTGACCTGGTTTCATGCCATCTGCTACTGACGGTATAGACCGGATATTGTCGGCCATTGAGAACAAGATCAGCTCCTTGTTAATGAAGTCCGATATTGAGATTTCGTCCATGTTGTGGTCGAGGTATGTTCCAGGCTACAGACAAGTCAAGCGTTTCCTGCGCTCTGGATATTGCGGCTCACCTTGAATTGGCGTAGCCATTCTTTCCGCTCATCGGCTTTCTTCTTGCTAAATGCAAGCTCGATGAGTTCTTTATCGCCGTCTTGCGTAGAGGCAAATGGAATCACGTGCTTCGCCATATTGCTGAAGTAGTAACGGCCCTCGGCATCCTCGCTTGATCCGAGACCCTGACATACTGTAATGAACGGGTGCAAATACGAACCACACGGTAACAACGGACCTTGTAGTACTTCGAGTCCCACTTGTGAGCGTCTTGGGTTCTCTCCAACCATTGTTCGTATTCGGGTATGGTGAAGAAATAACGTTGTTGAGTTCCTTTTTTTACCCGCACGATGGGTGTTATGAACTCGACGAGGAAATCAGGTATCTTGAGCAATGAAGGGTAGAAATAGTCCAGGAAATTGATAAGAAGACCCTTGATATGGGAACCGTCGTGATCCTACATGGTGACCCCGTGATCAGCTTCAAGTTCAGTAGCAACATTGGATTCTGACCTGATCAGTCATAATCATTAGTCGACCGTATCGTAGACTACCGACGTTCGTATACTCTTTGTTATGTTGCAAACCCATGATTTTCTTGATGTTCTGAATTTCTTCGTTCTTCATAATCTGGTCATGCTTAGCCTCTCGTACGTTCAACAACTTTCCGCGCAAAGGGAAAACACCAAAGTTGTCGCGCCCAACGACACCAAGACCACCGACTGCAAGAGCCTTGGCGGAGTCTCCTTCTGTCAAGATAAGAGTACACTGATCAGCCTTTCGTGTGCCGGCATTGTTAGCGTCAGCTAGCTTCGCCATGCCAGTCAAGCTGTCAAAAGCGTTAGGCCCAAAATGGTGCATCGACGACGACAACTCACCGGTTGCGCTTCGTCCCGTCCGTCTTCTTAATCTGTTGATCTGCCCTGAACTTTGCCCAGTTTAGTACGTTGTCAATGATGGAAGACTTCAGAACTGATATGCGCCATAAGTCTTGAGAACAGAGAAATGAGTTTGACCGACCTTTCTTCATAAACTCCTCAGACAAAGCCGGTTTCGTACCAAACTTGGACGCGGTCAATGTCAACGTCTCTTTGGTCTGACTGTCGAAGGTAGGGTTCTCAATGAGGGCGTTCACGAAGACCCACATGTGATTTTTTATCTGCGCAGGCTTCACCTTAGCGCCCTTGTTCTTCTTTTCGATAGCAGCTATCAAGTTTTTGGCGATTTGATCTGCCATAAACATAACATGGGTACCACCCTTGGTTGTTGCGATCGAGTTCGCGAACGAGACCTGTTGGAACGTCCCTTCTGAGACAGCAAAGGCGACTTCCCAGCGCGGGCCAATCTGTTCATAGATCATGGTCGGCTTCGCTTGCGCAGCACCTCCGGAGGCTGCGGTTGCCTCAGCGGCAGCAGATTCAAGGTACATGTCCACGTATTGTTTGAAGTTCTTGATCTTCAAACGTTCCTCATTGAGGTAGACCTTGACATCTTTGACTGTGCCAGCCATATCATATACGCGTCTCTTCAGGAGGGATAGTGTATCTTCGTCAATACGTTCCATTCCAAACCGTTTCAGATCCGGTCGGAAGGTGACCCTGGTATACTCCTCGCCTTTGCCGTTCTTCGTGATCTTGGCAGCTCCGCAATTGCTCATGTTTTTCGTCCATGTCTGTTTGTACTTCTGAGCTGAGTTCTTGTCAGCGGTGTCAATGGTGAATTCATGTGAATAAATATTGGCCAGCTTGGCACCATAACCATTACGACCACCGGTCAGCTTCTTTTCGTCGTCGTCGTAGTTGGAAGACGACAATAGATGACCGAAAATGAGCTCCGGAATGTACATCTTCTCCTTGCTATGCATTTCTATGGGTATACCACGTCCATTATTGTAGACGGATATCGTTCCTTCGTCTACATCAATGCTGACTTTGAGCGTGTCCATGTTGGGATCGTTGATCTCAAAAAGGGTTCAGGCTCGGGCTACACATCACAAACAAGGTACACACCTTGTTGTCCGCCGCGTTGACGAGAATTTCGTCTACAATCTTGAAAAAGCCAGGAACATACTTGACTTCGCGATGCACTACGCGTTTGTTTTCAGAATCATACGTCCACATCAGCTGAGTGACGGTCTCCACGCTCCCGATGTATGAATCTGGTCGTTTAAGAATATGCTCGAGTTGGGTCAACTGGCCAGGGGTAGGGTCAGCGAACATTACTGGAGGGCCAGACGACAGGCACCTTCGTATATGTTTCTGATGCTGTTTTCTTCTTTCCGTTCGTCGTAGGAGCCGTGGCTCGCGTGGAATGCTTGTTATCGGACTCCCCGTCATCTTCGTCGATGTCCGAGGCACTTTCGTTGGCGTTGTCATCCTTTTTTGAGAGCACCTTCTTCGGGGCTGCCTTTGGCTTTGTAACTGCCTTGTTTGCTTTTTGTGCCAGCTTTGGAGCAGTCTTCTTGCTGGGAGCCTTGGCCTGGGGCAGATGAGTGGCAGGGTGAGCAAAGGTGACGGGAAAGGACCAGGTCACTCACGATCTTCTTTGCTGGGGGCGAGTAGTAGTCGCTTTCGGTCCCAGAGACGTTGTCGAGGTCGAAAATTTCGCGTTCGGACGAGCTCATCGCCAAAGGTCGCGTTGCGTTGCGTTGCTAGTGACCGCGTCGTAGTTCAGCTGGACGCGGTTCACAGTTTGAGCACGTGACCTGTAGCTGACGGCCCTGATTCAATTCGACATCCAAGGCTTGAAGTACTGTACAGGTCATTACCGATATATATCGACCACACTTTTCCTCCCACCGATAAATTGTCTCGCAGGATCAACCCCTTTTCTGCATTGCTTCGTTAATTTGCAGGTTGCTGTGTAGTCACTGTGCGACGGCATCGTGGCTGGAATGAAGCCTAACGAGAACCACGATTCATTAGGGCCTAGGTGTGAATAGGTGTTTCCCACTTGGCCCACCCCTCGCACCTGGACACTGAAAATGGCAGCTTGGGATTACTTCCTTCGTTTATTATTCCGACCATTCAGATCTATCTCGGGCTGTGGTCGCCGAGATGCATTAGTCGACGATACCACCCCTCAGCCTACAGTGATAGCAACTGTCCATCACAGAAACTCCTTTCAGGACATAATGCACAACCCTGCAGTGCTCGAGCCCTCTACAGAGTCTGCACCTCAAAGTGTCAACAAGAACATCGTCATCACCAGTGCGTGCGGCGCTTTTTCGATGTTCCCTTGGAATTGAATGAAATAATCCGCTTTCAGATATTCGGATTAATAACGTTTCCGGTGACCACAAGCCGATTCCCACCGGGTTCTATGTCTCTTTACAGTTTAACGACACTAAAAGACGAACTGTTCACAAACCATTGTTGGTGGATAAAGATATTATAGAGTGGGATGATGAAATCCAACTGTGAGACGAGCGCCTACATACTAGTTGCTGATTCTGACGGTATCTAGCCCACCTGAACCGACCACCGCGATTTGCCTCACTTTGTTTACGTCTTTCGAGCCCACCCCGATGGTAGGCAGTGGGGGAACATTTTGCACAACCGAGTCGAGCGTGGAGGAATTACTGGGTCACAGTGAGAACGGGCAGCGTAAGCATCGTAGCCTTCACCGCGATGAGATTTCAGCTTCTCACAGCTTAGCACAGCGATCGTGTTCTTACCCGCACTTGTTTCAATGTTGGTCACGCTTGAACACCGGGATCACGATGATCTCAACCCAGTTCCGAATGGCCATGTAGGTGAATTGTGATAATTTCCATACGGTCTCGCTAAATAAGTGTTCGCCCTCAGCCCAACTCAGAGGAATTCCACAGCCTGGCTCAGATCACAGACTCAGGGCACAATGCCCTTTTGCGTTACCACCAGCACCGAAAGGAGCCAGACCTAGAGCTTGCTCTCGAACATTTTGAATCAGCCTCAGAAATCTGTCCTGGTGGTCATCCGTGTCGTGCTACTGTGCTATTTAACCTGGCGGCCGCAAATTTTGTCGCTGGCCAGCTTGAGGGTAATATCGACACTGCTATATCGTTGTATCGCGAAGTACTTGCTCTTCGTGGTGTTGGTCACCCTGATCGACCTTTGACATTATCCCACTTGGTTCATGCACTTCTTTTTCGCTGCCGAGTTCAGCAGAGTAAACCGATCGTTCCCATTGATGTTGCAGAGTTTCTCATTTTCCAGGACCCATCGAGCATTCATGGCGTAGAATACCAGTCAGCAGGCCGTGTTCTCCATGCATGCATGCAATATCGGGCCACAGGTGGTTGTACAGCCGAAGCTGACCTTAGAGAAGCATTAACAATAATCAACATGGCGTTACAAGAGCGCCTCCAGAGGATCGATGACATCGACGACCTCGGCCAATCAATATCGGTGATGGAAGAAACTATACAGATTACACCTAACGGGCACCCTCAGAGACAAGGAATACACAGTAATCTTGGCAGCGCACTTTTGTCGCGCTTCGATCGCATTGGCAACATGTCCGACCTCGAGAAGGCTATTCTGATCATGGAAGAAGCCCTGAGACCCGTTTCAGACAACCAAACCGGCCGACTTCAGATGTTGAGCAACCTCGGCGTTGCGTATCTCAGGCGTTTTGGGCGACTCGGAAATCCTTCCGACCTGGATAGGTCAATTTTCTCAACAGAAACAGCTATCGACGGCACCCCGGATGACCACCCCACCAAGCCCATCATTCTGAGAAATCTTGGCATTTCGTGCCTAGATCGTTTTGAACTACTGCATGATATTGCAGACCTTCACAAGTCGGTCGCAGCAATGGAGGGGGCCGCGGAGCTGACTCCCGACGATCACACCAGCAAGCCACAAAGGCTTTACGGCCTTTGCCGATCACTAATGGAACGTTACAAGCGTCTGGGTAACACCCTAGATCTCGAAAATTCGATTGGGGCACTAGACAAGGCTGCAGAGCTCACACCTGCTGGTCGCCCTGATAGGGTGATGAGACTCATCAACCTGGGTGGTCTGCTTCTTTCACGATTCGAACGAAACGGTAGTTTCTCAGACCTTGAACGTTCAATCTCAATATTGGAAGAAGCATCTCTTCTGACACCAAAGGATCATGCTGAGAGGTCAAAGACCCTTATGAATTTAGGTAACTCACTGGTGACACGCTTTCTTCGGTTGGGCAATTCTACAGACCTCGAGAGGTCAATCATCATTATGGAGGAAGCAGTGGAAATTACTCCAGATGGTCACCCTGATAGACTCGGGATGCTTGGCAATCTTGGTGTTTCGTATGTTATACGCTTTGAAAAGTTGGGCCATCTTACGGACCTTGACAAGTCAACTGCAGTGCAAGAGAAGGTTCTACAAGCCACCCCAGAACGTCATCCTGACAGGCCAACGAGGCTAAACAATCTCTGTAGCTCATTCTTCAGACGGTTTGAGCGTCTAGGCGACCTCGATGACCTTGACAGGGCAGCCTCATTGATGCAAGAAGCTATACAGATTATTCCGAAGGATCATCCTGACTATCCTTCGACACTCACAAACCTCGGTGTTGTTTTTTTGAGACGCTTTGAACGACTGGATCACATTACAGACCTCGACAAGTCAATCTCAATGATCAAGGAGGCCACTCAAATTATTCCCCGGGATCATGCCATCAGACCTACATTACTTAGCGAGCTTAGCAGTTCATTTCTCACCCGTTTTTTACGCCTTGGCAACCTCTCGGATCTCGACAAGTCGATCGCAGCAAGGGAGGAAGTTCTTCATGACACTGCGAAGGACGATCCCAGCAGGGCAGAGAGATTAAGTAATTTCGGACATTCGCTGCTTAGGCGCTATGAGCGTTTGAATGCACCCGCAGATCTTGACCGGTCAATTATCAACATTGAGGAAGCGGTAGAATTAACCCCAGACGAACATCCTGACAAACCGAAGAGACTCATCAACCTTGGAAGCGCGTTACTTCTTCGTTTTAAACGGGATGGCGGCCTCTCAGATCTCGAAAGTTCCATTTCTACAAATACCAAGGCTCTGGAAATTGTTCCGGGTGATCACCCTGACAGGCCCAAGATGCTCGTCAGCCTCGGAAGGTCATATTTCACTCGCTTAGAAAAGTCTGGAGAGTCCCAGGACATTGAGCAGGCAATCTTGATGATGAAACAAGCTATTGAAACCATTCCAGACTGCCACCCAGATAAGCCTCAGTGTCTTAATGATATGGGCCGCTCATATTTATTCTGCTATGAGCACTTGAGTGACAATCCTGCTCTTCACACTGCTATTTCGTATTTCTCTCATGCAGCCCGCTCCCCCGTAGGCTCAACCACCACTCGCTTCGAAGCATCGAAGAGTTGGATCCAATGCGCTCAGCTCTCAGGGGAAAGTTCATGGCTCCTTGACGCATATGGGTGTGCCATTGACCTTCTCGCACGGCTTGCGTGGATCGGAATACCCCTCGAAGATCGATACCACAACCTTCTGGAAGCTGTAGATGTTGCGCGGGAGGCAGCATCTACGGCCCTCGAGCTTGGGCAGCCTGAACTGGCTGTTGAATGGTTAGAGCAGGGACGCTCAGTAGTCTGGGCTGGGCATCTTCAGCTTCGCACTCCGGTAGACGTACTACGAGTTGACCATCATGATCTTGCTGACAAGCTCGAGGAGTTGTCGGGCGATCTGGAACGTGCTGGTGCTACCCACGAGAAATCTACGTTCCTTCTTGACGCAGAGAGTCGGTCAGAAGTGTCGCCCGAAACTCAGGCCTTGCTGTACCGTGCCCTCGTGATCGAGAGAGATCAACTACTGGAAAAAATTCGATCATTGCCAAAGTTTAAACGGTTCCTTCTGCCAAAGCCATTCTCTGAACTCAGAACTTATGCTCACTCGGGTCCCATTGTCCTCCTCAATGCCAGTAAACGACGATGTGATGCTCTGGTTATCATGGCCAGGTTGGATAAACCTGTACATGTTCCTCTTCCAGACATTTCCTACCAAGGTATAGAGTCGCTCTGTACAAGTTTGACGGAGGAGCTTGACCGTGCTGTATTACGCGATGAAGAGAACAGCCCGAGGGGCGCCAGACTGAACAAACCAGACTTTGGTTCTATCGTTCTATCAAAGCTATGGACTAAAGTTGCCAAACCGATTCTAAACGCAATTCAACTTTCTCATGCTGTACGGGACCACTTTCACCACTTTCATTCTTCATTCATGATATTCTCGCAGATTCCAGGGAGCCTACCGCGCATCTTTTGGTGCCCAACTGGGCCATTTACATTCCTTCCCATCCATGCGGCCGGTCATTACACTACACCCCAACCAGGGAATAAGGTTTCTGACTTTGTCATCTCATCATACACCCCCATAGTCGGCGCATTGGAACCACTCAAGGGTGAATCTACCTCCGACCGCGTCCGCCTCCTTGCTGTTGCGCAGCCAAGTTCCGATGGTCAATTGCCACTTGAAGGTACCCGTACTGAGATAGAATACCTCAAAACTCTGATTAAGGGTCGTCAGCCATCAGTGCCCTGCACTGTTGATCTCATCGGGTCCGACGGGATGGTCGATGATGTCCTGATTAAAATGAAGAACTCGGACTGGGTTCACTTCGCGTGTCACGGAGTGCAGGATCCCACGACGCCTGCTGAGAGTGGACTTTGTCTCGCTGAAAAACGTCGTCTGCGTTTATCAGATGTCATTCGATTGTCGCGCCCTCGCGGGGGGCTTGCATTTCTCTCTGCGTGTCAGACTGCGAAGGGTGACACAAAGCTCTCCGATGAAGCTGTCCATCTTGCTGCAGGAATGCTGTTTGCAGGCTACGGAGGCATCATTGGTACGATGTGGAACATCAAGGACAGTATTGCACCCCAGGTGGCCAAGGAGGTATATGAACAGCTCTTCAAGGATGACACAGTACCAGACTACCGAGATGCTGCACGAGCACTTCACAACGCAGTTACACATCTACGTACTAGCACCAACGTTCCATTTACAGCGTGGGTTCCATTTATTCACATTGGACTCTGAATCTGACAGGAAGTGCACATCGTATGAAACGTGTCTTCATTTGAAGACTCCAAGTCCAAGTTAGTACTTGTTAATGTTATTCGAATGCTCCCGTCCACGACGGGTTGAATTCATGTTTTATCAACACATGGCGGCTGTGCTGCTATTTGGCAATATTCCTGCCCGCCAGCAGGTGACGTATGAAACTTCAACTTGTTGCTTGGGCAGCCATCATCATTTAGTGCGGTCACAGCGGTGCTATGAAGTCCAACAAGTCCTGGCTTGGGACTTCGTCATGGTGCACAGACTGTATACCGTGTGCCTCTCAACAAGGCAATCGACGATCTCAGTCATCGGGACTATCAGGGACAGATCCGTGTATTCAGTTTGACCGAATACAAGGTCGCTGAGGAGTTCCCCACTCAAGGAGAGACGGTCAGCGACACATTGCAACATACAGTTATGTATGGCCATGCAAGCTTGCGGACAATCCTAAGGTTCACTTAAAGACAACATGTCACCAAATTATGGACTTACAAGACCCGTTCAGCCGCCAAAACTTGATCCGGATTTTTGGAATGCGGCTGACACTCCTGATGCCACCATTCCCTTCTTCCTTTTCTATCTTTGTTTTTTTTCTTCTTTGCGCTTTACCCGGGTTTAAGTAGGCAGATTGCTCTCGATGGTGTAAGGCCACCATTCGGTATCGACAGGCCATTCGCCCAGTTGTCGTACGAGGTGAGCTCATTCCAAGTGCCATTACACGACCCTGACACACCGCGTACGTGCGACAGGTTTATACATATGCTGGTTTCCTGTGGATGGCTCGGAGTGTGAGTATCGAACGTTCTCCTGTTATCAAGTTCAAGCCCCACTGGCTACGTATCGTCCGAGTCGCCCCTTTGGATTCGGTTTCTTTTTCGTTCTTGGCACGCTGCCTTATGCTTGACTCCGCTGACCTGACTTTTACGTACTGACGTTCCACTTTCTGCTGACCGCGTCTCAACCTCAAAGTTGGTGGAGGAGGTGATGTCTCCTTGTGGGTTTCTGAATGATGACGATCAATGTCAGCCAGGAACTCCCCTAAGTATAGCTGATATCCAAGATTGACGAGCTCCATTTTCAAAATGTTGTGTATCCCTTGGATAATTCCTGCAATGTAGGTGGTTAGCTGAGCAGTTCCGTTCCAACTATCGTCGCTCCTTTTAGCCTCGATATCTTTCTGGTGGATTGTCTGGCATCCGCTGCTATAGCTAACACATGACGCAGTCGGGAAACGCTATCAAACCTTCCTCCCGATAAAAAAGAAAGAAAAAAAAAAGAAAAGAAATCCACCAAATCCGCGGAACGGTGCGCAGCACAACTCTCCGTTTACATGTCGACGTACACCACCAGCAAAACGGGGTTCGCCGTGATTCGATATTGACGCTCTCCTTGGCCATTTTCTATCTGTTCTTCGACATCTCCCTGAGACGCATCCCGCGATCCAGGGCCTACCGAGGCATTGGTCTGAAATCCCTGACGAGTGCGGCCGTTGAGCCCCCATCACCCTTGAGCACAAGATCGATTTTTTTTCTGGTCCTCGCTCGTGGAGTCAAGCCTCTTCGAACTGTCGCCCTCGTCGCACCCCCTGGATGTCCTCGACGAGATTTTGGCCTCCCATCCTGGCCAATTGGATGGAGTAATTGCCCCTTGCGTCCTTTGATCGTTTCTCATCGTGTGTTAGATGACTCGAGGACGAGCCACCGACACTCAGAGCACCGAGAGCGCAGCGATGCGCATATCAAAATGTTCATTTTGTTATTCATAATTATCACCAAGTCGCGTGAGATCGTGTCGATGGTACGACGACACGACCCTTCTCGACCGTCGTAGTAACAGTGAGCCCGTATTACTCGTGGCAACGTGTACATATCTACGGTCGCATTTTGATGTTGCTCACGATCAAACTCTGATAACGGCGGTCAGCATCACCGATCGAATCCACACACGCAGCACGCAAACAACGGGCACTCGCCTTGTAAGCCTGCACGTCCCCCCTGAATTTGGTCACGGTTGCGTCGGCGCACACCCAGAGCTGTACGAGCGTCCGAATCAGCATCTCTTTTCTGCGTGTGGGAGTACGTGGCGTTTTCATATCGCGAAGCGACGAGAACGCCGATTACCTCTTTGGCCACGTTGGTGATAAATCGCTCGTCGTGGGAGATGATGATCACACCACCATTCCAGGAATTCAGCGCAGCCATGAGTGCGTCGAGACCCTGCGTGCATTGCGTTAATTTGGCGTGCCTTCCCCCTCCTCCTCGGAGATGTGAGAGGGGTCAGAGACGGACCTCGATATCGAGATGGTTCGTGGGTTCGTCCAGCAGTAGGATGTGAGGATTCAGAAGCGAAAGGGCTGCAAACGCTACGCGCGACTTCTGTCCTCCCGATAGTGTACCGATCAACTGCAACCTGTCACGCAGAGAAGCACACGGAGTCACCCCCCACTGACATCCTGCAAGAAAGGGAGAAACCCCACCCTGTCATACCACTGATCTGGAAGTTGCCGAGATGGTTTCTGTATTCTTGTTCGGTTTTCCCAGGGAACTTGGAAGCCAGAAATTGAACAGGCGACATCGTTGGATTGAGCGTGTCAACGTGGTGTTGAGCAAAGTAGCCTCTGCGTAAAAGTATTGAGCCCGAGCCCGGAAGGAGACCTGGTAGCCTACATTCGTAAGCGACCATTCTTTTTGAGTTCCCCTCCCAGAGGTATCAATTCCGCAATGAGCAACTTGATTCTAACGTACGCCTCAGTATTGCTCAGACACGAAACAGGAACTGGGGCCCTCACAGCGTCGACTTGCCTGCACCGTTTGGGCCGACCACGGCAATGCGGGAATCTGTGCCAACATCGATATCAATACTCTTGAGGAGAATTTGATCTGCGCTATATCCAAAGCTAACGCCTGATAACTGGAGCAACGGTGGCGGTATCTTCTCAGCATCAGGAAATCTGTGGCACGATCGTCAAAACAAGGACAATAGGCGATAACAAGGGATACCGACTTGAAGGTTTCCTTTTCGTCTTCCTCGGGGGGTTCAAGATCTGGCAACTAGAATTCATTGACATCAGTCCTAGCTCGCGAAACCGATCTCGGGTGTTGAAAGACTGACCTTTTCCAAAATTTTGATCCTCGCTTGCGCCTGCGCAGCTGAGTTCCACCGTAAGTTCGGGACAGGACACTCAAGAAAACGAATGCATGGCCTACCTCTATTGGCATTATATCTCCACCTATCGATGAATGCCTGCAGATGCTTGCGGTACTCCATCTGTGTCTCGTACTCTTTCCGCATGTTCCGATCACGTTCTGACTTGGTAGAGTAGAACTGGGTAAAGTTGCTAGATGGGACGAACAAATCAGGGTATGACCATCGAAAGAATGCAATCACACACCCTTTGTAATAAGCTAAACGACCCGAGTGTTGGTGGATGATATCAGTGGCAACGGCGTCACTACAAGCAACATCGGTCCAAACATCGAATCTGATATGTGCACCCAACTCACAGGAAGGCGCGATCGTGTGACACTACAAGGAGGGTCCCCGACCATGTTTGGAGATAGTCCTCTAGCCATGCCAAAGCATTCAGATCGATGTGGTTGGAAGGTTCGTCAAGCAACAACAAAGCCGGCTACCAACCCGTCAGTCTGACGCAGATACGGATCGCGTTTTCCAAAACCTATACCTTGACGAATAAAGCTCGGGCGAGCGCGAGACGCATGCTAAACGAAATTGAGTGCCTGCCACTCTCTTTAAAATTATGATAATCCACACCGCCAACCTCCAGAGAACGATTTGGTCGGCTTCGATTGATCGGCTTCGGAGAAACCGAGGCCTGAAAAAGAGTGATTTCTCTGCGTGATGTTAATCCGTCGGTTTCTGCGCCCAACTCACCAGCAAGGAGTGCTGCGGCTCGCGAAGGCCCACTTTCCGCGTCCATATCGCTCAACCGGGCATGCACCTCGGCTAGCCTCGTCGCGGCCTCCTCCCTCGCATCTTCGAAACGCTTGTCGTCTCCCTCTTTCTCAAGTTCGGCGAGTTTTGCATTGAGGAGGGCTTCTTCTTTGAGTAGATGGTCCCTCCAAACGTCAGCTTTCAGGACGGAGTCAAGGGCGGTGGTATCGTCGCCAATGATCTATACGTGATGAACATCTCGCGAAAGGAACGCAGTGCAGTTTCGAATGTACCTCTTGTTCCACAAACAGAATCGTGATGTGCGCCGGTATCGGTAGCTCCCGCATAGCGATGTGTCGAAGGAGCGTTGACTTTCCGACACCTGAATGATCGGTGTCATAAGATGGCATGTTATACGCGGGAAGGGAGACGCACCGTTTCGTCCAATCAAACCATAGCGGCGACCGTATGCGAGTGTTAGACTGGCACCGGACCTTGCACAACATGTCATAACAGTGAGGGATTGTAAGGCAGTCACGCGCATACAGGATACGATTAGAAGCAAAGTTGACGTCGATGGATGGAAGATGAATATCCTTGCTCTTGTTCTTTGCGGCCGCAGCGGCCTCGATGGGGTTGATCTAGCATCCGCGACGCGATGCCCGTCAGAATGCACAGAGACACGATCAACTGCTGATCTCACCTTCATGAACATTTCCTCGTAATTTTGCTAGAGAAACGATTTAAACAAATGGGTCTCTGACGAGGGCAGAGCTCACTTGTTTGCGATGTTGATCGAGCAGTTTAGACCCCTCGTACAGGTCCCTGCGCGCACGTTTCTCGATTTTGGCCTGTGCACGGAGAGAGAGAGATGTCGGTCGATCCGTCATTCTAGCAGAACAAGAATGATCTCGCACCTTGAGTTTGGCTTCCTGTTTCTCGAGCTTCTTGACGTCGACCCGGGACGCCCTGTGTGCGACACGCACGTCACGCTCCACGGCCATCCCTTACGTGCACACAAAGCATCTGTAGCATGGCACTCACTTTCCCTTGTTGATGCTCTCGAGGTCGACGCCTTCGCCGAGCCCGATCGTGGACGATATCGCGCCGACTTTACTGAGATCGACGACCTTGTCGAGCTTCATCAACTTTGGACGGGTGCTGTTCCGGGCACGGACAGCCAGTTGTTCGGAAAGTAGGTCACGGAGGCGTGCCATCAGCTTTTGCACGTCGTCTGGACTGTCACGACCCAAGGAAGTGAGGAGGTCATCGGCGACCTGGAGGACGTCTTCGTCTTCGCCAGCGTCATCGACGAGGTAACCAGCGATGTACTGGACGATCAATTCTTCAGTTCCGGGGAATATGGATCGTATTTCTTCCGCTATGTCCAGCGATGTCATGACCAGGGTACTGAGTAACCAGGGAGTCAGTATCCAAATACGTCAAATGACCCTCCCCTCTCGGGTCACCACAGTCACACTGATGGACAAGAGGCCAAGTTGCAAGTTCTACGGGGAAACGAAGGGCATACAATCGAGTACCGTAGATATACGACAAGGTGAGCAAGAGAACATCTAGAAGCACAATATGATATCATCACCAACAGTATCTAAGTTAGCATTCATAGCGGGGGCATAGCGTGTCGCATAAGAGGAAGGTCATGTAGGGTATAAAAACGGGTGTCGCACGTAAAAGACGACGTGGCCAGTGGGGGTATGAACAGAGAACAACGCAAGGAATACAACAAAAGTCAATAAGCTTATGAGAGCAAGCAAAACACGGCTAGAAAGTAGACAGACGACAAGGGCTGCGACAGAGACTCGCAGGTGGCTTTCGGTCCTGCCGAAAGCGATACTGAAAGTCTAGGAAAAGTGATTGGGATGAGTTCACGTGATCAAGTTCGGAAGTAAATGAACGACCGACCTCCGTCTCTCACAATGGGGTTCGTACGACGACGACGCTCTTCCGCGTCCTCGCGTTCCATCTCGAGCTCGTACGGGGCTTTGCAACCTGGAATGCGGAGGCCTATTTTCGGGGGAGAGTTCTTTGGCTCCCAGCGACCTCCGCCGGTTGCTTTGCAGATGATGCTCGAACGACGTAATGGATACGCGTCCAACTCGCCAAAGGAAGGTTCAGCGAGCTCTAGATCTGAAGGGGTGACATTGATGGCCGAAGGGAAAGGGAACTGCATCGTGCTGAGTTGGGAAAGACTCCGTTTAACACGGAGAGGTCTTGCCGAAAGGGTCGACTGCTCGACCGGAGAAGCACAAATGGAGGAAGTCGGTGATGTGGAGGCTGTAGAAGATGTAGATGATGTGACCAGCATCGGAGTGGATGGTCGTGTGTCAGGGGTGCGTGGCGAGCCATGAATTTGATCCCAGCACTCGTCGCAGACCTTGACCCAGTTGACAGGTGACGTAGGACTGTCAAAGGCAGAAATAGGGACATGACGGGGGGGATGAAGGAAATCGAGATTGGAGACGTCGAGGAGGTAGGTAAACCGGGAGGTGCAGCGGTGGCAGAAAACACCACCGCACTTTCTACAGTGCTGTGGAGAGAGGTGAGATTGAATGGGATGGGGCAATCAATGAGGGACGAACGTGACGGCGCTCGAGGACGGTGAACTTGACGCGACAGTGAAAGTTGTCGCAAGTGGAAGCCAGAGTGTCGGGCTAGCGAATGTGTAAGAGGGGGGAGGTTGAAGTTGGACGAGCGCGCTTACTTTCCACAAGTTCCTTGGGAGGAGGACGGCCAGATGCTCGTTGACACGGAGGGTCGTAGGCAGGGGTAGTCGTGCACGCTGTGCGCGTGTGGGTCGTGAAGAACCTGGGGGGATGAAAAAGGTGAGCCGTGCTGGCGAGTCAGAGAATGCGATGAGTGCTACGAACTGTCAGCGAGAGAGGATACGTCGGAGTCAGAGGCAGCGTCAGACTTGGGCCATGGCACGGAAGCGTGTGCTTTGGTGGCGAGGTCTGCGAGGGTGGCGGTAATGTTCAAGGACATGTGAAACGGTGACGAGCGTAGAGGGGGACTCTTTCGAGGGGGGGGGGAGGGGCCTTGTCTCTCCGTTGAGACAAGTTTGTTATATCACCAACTCACCGCCGCATGGGAAAAATTCCAACACGCCGCGTATTACGTAAATTCATCCTCCCACCTCAACTTCGCGTCGGAATGGAGTCGAAAAGAAAACGAATCGTAGAACGGTCCTCCTTCGCTGCCCCACCGTCTAATTCATACTTTTACCCCTTCCTCGTCCCGCACAGTACTGACTATCTGCCCCAGTCTGGCACGCTCTCCGCGGAGCGCTGGGCTCACAGCCGTCGTAATGGATGAATCCGTCAACAAACAGTTGCCTCTTTTGGAACCGTCATCACCCGCCCACCGCCGTCCCTGAACGGGTCAGAGTCTCATGATCCATTCAGATCGTTCGACTTTGCGTGTTTCATGAGCACGCTCGGCCCTTACTTTGCTCGTCAAGCTTCACTCCGCTTGCAGAGCCCAGGCGAGTCGAGACGAACTGCAATGACGTTCTGCCCCCCTCGAAGGAGAAGCCACGCAATCCCAGCACAAGGGTTGCTGATGGACTCGCGTGATCATATCATCTCGGCAAACCTAACAACAGACGATCTTCCGAGATCTTGGGCCTGTCACCTTGTCAACGCTTACACTTTTTTTTACCCGAACGCTGTCTCCAATATGTAATCAGTCCACTTTCCCATACGTCAAAACACCCACCGTGATGGGCTCGTGCTGAAACTGATCCTACCTTCCTTCAAAACCGAACGTGGGAGTGCCCCTCGATTATCACAACTACCAAATCGCCAGTCGTATGTACCATAGCTCCGCCATTGACAAACACTAACAGTACTGATCACTGTCTCCCCAAGAATGCTCAAGGTCGCATCAATGAATCTGAAACGGCCCGTTTCGACCGCTTTGCTCCCAAGGGCGACTCCAACGCCTGCATCCGCTTCACGCCGCCAGTCCCATCCCTCTCAATGGGCGTAACGTTATTGGGCCCGCTGGTCCGGTACGACCCTGACACCCCTGACGACCCTTCTTCCGAAACTTCCCCGACCCTGTCCTGCTGAAGAAAGGGTTGTCCATACTTCCAAGATCCTACACCGCCATCTTCTCCGGGATGCTTGGGCGTGTGGAACAGTTCGTGTCCACTACCCCTGACTCCCTGCCAGAAAGACGATCCCCATCTTCCATCCTTGGGCGTCGTAAACGGTAGTCCAAACCTTATCCCCCTCGAAGGCGTCGACGTGGGATCAAATGGTGACTCCTCCACCACAGTCGTCGTCGTCCCTTCCAGCGAGCGGCCCGGCGTCGTACCATACACCCGCACCATATCTCCGAATGCCGAGGCAGCGTTGAACTGTGGCGTGTGCGGGTCTCCACGGGATGATGAGGATGGCGGCTCGTCCCATGAGGACCCCGACGCATTCTGGCCGACATGTTGCGTGCGCGGTGGCGTCGTAGGCGCTTTCGTTGCCCTCGTCCAAGTTGTCACAGGCGATGGATGGAGGCCCGCATTAAGAAATGGCGGGTCGTACCCTTCCGTACCTGCTCCCTCCCGCTCTCCAACGCCGTGTTCATCGCTATCCGTCCGTACCAACGTAGGCTCTGACGACGACACTGCAACAGGTGGCGGCGTCTTCACCTCAGCACAATTGCCACAAAACCATGGGTCCTCCTCCCGCCCTAGTTCCGACGTGCTCTGGATCCCAATGCAATCCAGATGGTACCATGTCCGACAGGCGTCACACTGCACGAGTGGGCGTCCATCGTCTCGTCCTCGACAGACACACAAAACTTCACCATTGTCGTTGTCCGCACCTCGATCAGTGTCTCGACGACGACGTAGCAGACGCAGTTGAACGGCCCGTATAGACTTTTTCGATAGTAATGTGGTCCTGGCATCCGCTGGGTCGCTAGGAACGCCAGAAATCGTTGCCATGCCACGTCGGTGACCTTGAAAGTGGGAAAGGAGTGGAAACGTCTTGCCTCGACCTGGTCGAAAACTTCTCGAAGAAGTCCCAACAAGGTTACGCCGGCTCGATAGCGAGTGCCCCGTTTCCGCATCGTCCTCGTCTGAGTCCCTATCGAGGAAGCTTTCAATATGCCGTCGTCGCTCTGCTCGCTCCGCACTAGAAAGTCCGTCTTGTGCCATCAAACGGGACCGCCACGGAAACTCCGTATCCGGCCAGTTCGGCCCATCGACTCCTCCGTCTTCCGCAGTCGTAACGCTGTCCTTGTCCACGTCCTGTTTCATGTCCGTCGGCGCCTTTTTTCGTTTACGTGACCGTTTCGTCTTCGGACTGGGCTTGGGTAGCGTCTGCGGCTCCGAAGATTCGACCTTCATGAGTACCCTACCACACCCTTCGACCTCGACGGGGAATAATCGTGCAGCAGAGGCTACCCGCGGCGGATCAAGAAACGCAGCCAGCCTGGTCTTCTTCCGCTTCTCTTCTTCGGTTAATACCAACGCGGAGACCGCCAGGCCCTCTTCTCCAATTGCATCGCCAAGCTGATTCGACACTTCGACATCCCCATCGAGCTTCCACGCTTTATCAGATCGCTAGATATGGTCGAAAATAGAACCGTGTCAGATAAGAGTAGTTCAGGTGAGGCCGGAGGAAAAAATCAACTCACATAACGTCCGTACCCACCAGCCATCAAGCTCTCCTCAAAGCTCTCTTCCGAGGTCTCCTGGAACAGTGCGATTCGCTTTCCCTTGGCCGGACTCTGGACAACGCTGACTGATGGTGACCATGGCAGGGATCCATCATGACTCCCCAAATCAGAAGCGAGCGATAGTTCAGCGCCAGCACTGCTTGAGGGTACCAGAGGCTGCATCCGTTTAAGGTAGTCAGGACGGGACGATTCTGCTGCTTGAGTGGACGTAAGATGGCTTTCGGTCAGCTGATCACAAATATGGGCGGTCTCGACCCCAGGCTCATCCTTTATTCTCTGCAATACAGGACCAGTCACTGCATTATGAGGACCCAAATGGGGTGATGTGGATGACAATAGTTCGACTGTTTTTCTTTGTGAAGGTGTAGTAGGATGAGATTGTAGCATAGGAGTCATGGGGCGCGTTGATGTTTGCCGTGAAGGGGTACGTGGCGGAGTAGATGCGCTGAAAACACTATGAGCCTACTCACCACTGGAGTTTGTATGTTCACCTACCGAGATCGCGAGCCATCCTTTTTACCCGGGGTCAAGGATTCGTTACTACGACTCGTATAAGCCATGTATAGCTTGATTCACAGAGGCCTTGCTCACTCATCCTCGCTATTGGCACGCGCACACTGGGACAATATACGTGATCCATGGCTGCGAGACCGCGCTACAAGGGGGCTGTGTACGCGTGAGAATTGCACTACAGTCTATGCGCCAGCACATACCTAGAATCTGGTGTTGGGATCGAGTGTGTTCGAAACGGTGGTGGAGAGGGAGACCTACAAGCCCCTATAAGACAAGAATGCGGTAGCCATCTCGGCAAACATACGCATGGGATCGGAACTCTGTCGGTAACGCATTTGACTCGAGGTCCGCCTGAAGACTATCGTCTCCAGGTTATAGATAAGACTGGTAATACAGTCGACGACATACCTTTGCTTCAAACTAGGGGTTCTCGTAAGAAGATAAGACACCACATTCCCAGGGCTGGGATATCCACATGTCAGCCATGTGCCGGGAAAGAGAGTAGGGCAGGAACGGCGAGTCCGAATTGCTTGATGATAAAGAAGATGGTCACATGCGTACCTCTGCGGTGTGGGGAGGTGACTTGACTTTTGGAACCCTCCAGCCGCATGGGACTGCCCGGACGACCTTTCATCACCGTGTTTCAAAGATCTGAGAAGCATTATCGCTATGCAGAAAGTCAGGGATGGATCAACGCACCTGGCGAGATTGCCGGGCTGATGTTGGCCGCCACCATGCTCGCTTCCAGGGGCTTGCGCCCGTACATCCGAGCGAGATGAACTTGCTGCAAGGTCTGCAAACAAGCTTCTAGAACTGGACTTTGTAGGGGTGATTGCTTCTGCACGAGGCAGTATCGAGGATGCTCTCTGTTTGTCGTTTGAAATATGAGGAGCCGGAGGTATGAGCGGATCCATGAATGGGTTGAACTGGACGGTGTGGCGATATCGTTGAGCTGGGTGGCGATGTCGTGAATGTTGTTTGGAACGGCGAGCAGAGCCCTCGATCTCGACAATGGGAGAAGAAGAGGCGAATGTCTGTTGGCCGAAGCGGCGTACAAGGAACAGGAAATGAGGCGAAAGGTGTAATTAGCTGATGTAATCGATAATCATTACGGAAGATGGCCGCTTCAGCCTTCATCGCAACGACGACGACGATTTATGCAGGATTCACAGAGAACAACAGTCCGCGCCATCGAATTTTTCAGCGGAATAGGTGTGTCGAGAAGTCGAACTTCCTCCGTCGAGTTCACCTCTTTTTTTCTCAGGAGGACTCCATCTCGCGCTCCGTCGCAGTGGTATTCAAGGAACTGGCACCGAGCTGGTTGCCGCCGCTTACGACTGGGACCAGACTGCGTGTCAAGTGTACGCTGCAAATTTTGGCGCGGAAATTGTCCACAGGGTCAGTTGCTACCCGATTGGAGGAGCCGACGGAGTCGCACTGAGGTGTCCTGATGCCAACAAAGTCTAGACTGACATTGCCACGCTCACGGCCTCGGATATCTCTCGGCTGCATGCAAATCTATGGCTTCTGTCGCCGTCATGCCAGCCGTATACCGTGCTTAACCCATTGGCCAAAGGGGCTGCTGACCCACGCGCGCGTCCTTTCTTGCACCTCATAGACACCGTGCTGCCAGATTTATCCGCACATGACGTGCATCCGCGCTACCTGCTCATAGAGAATGTTGCAGGATTTCAGGTGCGTCGATGAAAATTTTGAGTAGCTAGCACTTTTGAATCCATACGCAAGGATTCGACTACTCGACATCATCTTGTATTTACTTTGAAAAAACTCGGTTATGTCACGGCAGAGTTCGCCTTGAGTCCGTTGCAGTTCGGTATCCCAAACTCGCGGTTGCGCTACTACCTTCTTGCGAAACACTCTTCGCTGAGGTTCATGGGCCTAGATTCGACCGAATTAGATCACCCACTTGATCATATCCCATCACACTGGCATCGTGGTCTTCTCGAGTCCCAAGAAATGTCAGACGCGAGCTCACCGGATTTAAGACACTATTTGGACTTGATGATGGATGAAGACGTGTTTGTCCAGTTTGGAATCCCAGACCGTGTTCTGCTCAAGTGGGGCCGTTTGTTTGATATAGTACTACCATCTAGTACCAGAACCTGCTGCTTCACTCGAGGTACATGAACTTTTGCTTCTGGAAATTCATCATTCACAACTTCACTACGGTCATAGGGTACACACAGCTCGTAGAAAGCGCTGGCTCTATTCTTCAGATGAACGAAGGGCTCGATGTGTGTCATTTCAATATGATAACTTGATTCAAATTAATCTTACCCCCTATTCCTCAGACTAAGCATGTTTTCGATTCATTTCTTCAAGCAAGTGCGAGTGATGAAGAAGAAGCTGTGCGCATTCTAGACCCTCTTCGTTTGCGATACTTTACACCCACCGAACTTCTCCGAATCTTCCATTTTACCAACACAAGTTTGTCTTCTGTCAATTTTTTATGGCCATCGAGCGTGTCAACGAAGTCGAAATACCGTTTGATTGGGAATAGCGTAAATGTGGAGGTAAGTTGTGGTTATGCCCCTGGCAAGATTGAGCCGCCAACTATCGCATTAGGTGGTGCGGAGGCTGATTATTTACTTGTTTGCTGAGCCGAACGATACCAGTTGTTGACTTGCAGTGGTGCTAGCCGCTGTGACATTTGCATTCAAAGCGTTTGGTAGGTGGTAAATTTGAAAATGAATTCACATTGCAAAAGCATCAAGTACCTTGTCTTCTCCTTCATCACGCGGGTTCCATCATCCCATTTGACACTCAAGTGAATCGGGAAGTGGACCGGAAGATCCATGGTCATATACTCTCACTGACAAGCCCCTGGGTGCGTAGTTCAAATTAAAAGAGTCACCATATAGATGTACTGTGGTAAGTGTCATTTATCGTCTCATACATGCGTTTAGAAAGACGAAGTAAACCAAACACGCTATCACCTATGGATCAAGAATTCAGCAGCTTCGGAGTATTTTCACCCTATGCCCATTTGAGCGCTAAGTGAAGCAAGCGCTCGAGTGAGTCGTCGACGCATCGGCTCGATGTAGCTTTTGCCCAACGTAGAAAGTATTGACCCCTGTGCAGATCACAACGCCAACCTGATTTCATACTTCAACTAGCAACGCATCCTTCTCGCCAACTGAGGGTTATTGCATCCTCCCACACCATTAGTGTCTCGTCGAACAGATAGTTCGCCTGCACTTGGGTCTCTCTTCCCTAAACCACCGGGCTATTCCATGTCAACCATACCACCGCACCCGCGCCAAGTTACATAGCGCACCACACGCTTGCGGCTTTCGACAAGCTACGCTCAGAAGCGCAGAACCGAGAGTTGCTCATACACTCCACACCTGCTTAATAACTCATCGAATTTCATCACGAAGATCCGGCCTCCCTCATGGATGCGGTGATCGCACTCGGTTACTGCCCACTTCTTCCCGGTTCAGTTAATTTTGTCTACTTTCCTGAAAATCAACACTTGCATTGGCTGATCATTGGTCCACCTATCGCGCCTGCTAACTTAGGAAACATTTAGAGCCGACTGGTTTATAACACCAAGACTTTCAATGATTCAAATAGGAATCCAATACGGAAGTTGGTAAGACCAGGCGTATGCCGCATCTGTCACTAAAAGCGAGCGAGAAGCTTAGGTCGGTGGGTCGCGTCGACTACGGGGGAGATACTTTGTTTAGGCAACGAGTCCCTATTTCGTACCTAGTCCACGAAATGGGTGTCCAGCGGTGATCCCGATCTCGATGAGAGTGGCCGTCGAGCGTTTCACGTTCTCATGGCCAGGAAGTTGCCTGCAATGGTGTACAACAGCTCATCGTTGGTCTCACGTCCCGATGGCAGTTTTTACGGGCGGTTCCTGCAAACAGCATCTCATGACACTTACAAGAAACACTGGAGTTCTTCCGGCGACCCAACAACGGGCGATTGATCGTGTCAACGTCCCTGATCTCGAATTGTACATAGCGCTCCATCGCAATATAGGTAGGCGCAAATCCACGTGGGCACTGAGTACTCATTGAACATGCGAACAACCTTGATATTCCCGATGAGCTGATAGACCGTCCTGCGGTTCGTAGCCTTGAACGACTTTCCCTTCGTGTCCAATGTATGTTTACTCCTCCCAACCCTCCATGCCGACACAATGTCTCATCCGTTCAGGACATTTTTTCGTACGACGAACAACGATACAAAGGAGGCAAGCGCAACATGATCGTCGTCATGAACTGTCTGGGACTTGATCCCCAAGAAGCCATCGATGAGTCTATTGATCAGTTGTGTACGTTAACCGACTCGTGGATTGGACCGTTGGGAGCTTCACTGGCCGTCCTAGACAGAGAGGCGTTTTGAAGAGGTAGCGAAGCAGGTTAGAGGAAAGCCACCTCGTTGTGCTGAGGTCTAGCGTTGATCGGGATGTCGGGCCGGAGTCTGGACATGGACCCACGTCGGCGGTCTCACTTAAGTTGCTATGGAACGCTACGGGATGTCACACTGGAGGGCTCAGACGGCTATATATTTTTTCACCCGCTCAACCTGGAGATCATAACTTGAGTATGAAAACACGAGTTCGTGTATTTAGTGGGGTATATGCACCGGGTCGGCAAACGATTGGCATGCCGGAGTTCCGGCTAAACCTTTTCTCACTAGTAGATAAGTTACTGGTGAGATCCCCTCTTGCCACTTTCCACCATATAGTACACAGTACTCAGTCACAAGGATGAGACACAACAAGTTCAGAAGAACTTTCATCATCGGATGCGGATGTACCGCCTTCATTAAGGTACTCGCTTATTCACGAAGAGCCTCGTCCTGCTCATTTGGACTCCACCATGGCATGAAACATAAAGCCCAGAGGTCTGAGAACGACTGAAGACGTGAGCCCCGTTGAGGAATGAAACCCGTCTTTCTTCACACATCTCAAAAAACGCATCCGTCAGATGGGTCTAGAAGCCGCAACGAAGGCATTGCTTGACGCAGGTAAGGCAGGATCCCTAAACCCGCGACGGGGACAGTACAAGAACGTATTTCAAAGGTATCACATACGATGACGTTGAAACCGCTTTCGTTGGATACTGCTTTGGCGACTCGACATGTGGGCAGGTCAGTCATTCTCCTTACACAACATTTTCGTGGCGATGAGTTTTCTTTCCCTCAGCGCGCCCTCTACAACCTCGGCATGACAGGAATCCCGATCACGAATGTTAACAACAACTGTGCTACCGGTAGTACCGCACTCTTCAACGCTAATAATGCGGTCAGGTCCTCCCTCGTAGAGTGTGCAATTGCTCTTGGGTTCGAACGCATGGCTCCAGGAAGCATAGGGACTAATTTCCCTGATCGTACATCTCCGACTATATTGTTCAGTGCCAAAAGCTATGAATTGGAATCTAACTTCAAGACAGGGAAGAATTTCGGACCTGGTGCTCCGAGGATGTTCGGCAACGCGGGTCAAGAGTACTGCGAGAAGTATGGTGCTGATATAACTCACTTTGCCAAGATAGGTGCGTTTCGCCTGTGTTGAGCTGTACCCGGGGTCCCAGTTGCTAAGTACCGTTGACATAACAGCTGCGAAGAACCACAAACATTCAGTCAATAATCCATATTCACAGTTTCAGAACGGATGGACCGAAGAACAGGTCTTGAATTCGCCCAGAATCAACAATCAGCTAACTAGGTTTATGTGCAGTCCAACATCTGCAAGTTTCATCGTTTCACTGTTGTCTGTTCTAGTTTTCGCTGAGCAGGCTTGCAGGATGGTGCGGCTTGTTGCATCGTCGCTTCAGAGGAATTTGTACATGCTCATAAGCTCGAGAACCAGGCCATCGAGATTGTTGCTCAGGCACTTGAGACAGATCAATCGATCACATTCGAGTCTGGAAGTGCAATGGAAGTAGCTGGGTATGGTATGACCAAACGGTGTGCCGATAAAGTTTTTGCGCAGGCTGGTTTCGCACCTGGACAAGGGAGAAGTGAGGTTGGCGTGCTAGAACTTCATGACTGTTTCGCCAGCAATGAGGTATGTGGTATGTGTTATATTTTTGACTCTTCAATGTCGATCACCCTGCTTCCCAGCTTATCACGTATCCCGCGCTTGGACTTTGCGCCCCTGACGCAGCTCACAAACTTGTAGACGCGAATGACAACACTGTGAGTTGTACGGTTTTCTACTCCCAAACATCACTGAATCGCATTTTTTGATACGTAGTATGGTGGGAAATACGTCGTGAACCCTAGCGGAGGCCTTGAAGCTAAAGGGCACCCACTCGGTGCCACGGGTTTAGGCATGCATTTCTATATTACCAGTGCGTTTTTTTTCTTTCCTGTTCAAATAGCCCACTCTGACCCAGCCCTGGTGGTAGTGCAACTTCGTGACTGTGAGTAAAACGGCGTCAATGCTCATGATCGCTCATCAGTGCATTTTCCATGCAGGGGCTGGCCCAATGCAGGCACCAGGACTTTTCACCACATCAGACAAGCGTGGCAAATATGGGCTCGTGCACAACCTTGGAACCGGTGGCGCGGCAGTGGTTAGCCTCCTGCGTCGTCCAGAATTTTTCAAACCAGGTGGTGTCGACGGACGAACGAGGTCCGCAACTGTCTATCCAGTCTCATCAGCGTGTCCGCTGACTCCGCATCTTTGGTACTCAAAATAGACTAGGATATAATCATGGTTACGAATGCAAGCCTGTCACCCGTGAGGACCTCGACAAAGTCAAGTCGAAGAACTCGTCGTCATATGTGCTTCAAACTGCTAAGTTATGACGAGTCGAAGCCCCTGCCAAGTTGTCTGCCAAAGGGTAGGGTGGGTATTACATGTACTAATGGAATTCTGTCGTTTTGTGGAGGATCTGTCTTCGGTGGGTCCTCCGTGGCGCTCATAGGATTCCAGGACACATAGCCAATGTTAACTTGCTACAATGTCCAACGATGAGATGGAGTCATGAGTGGCACAGAACAACGTAGCCCAGCCAGTTAGAACCATGGATAAACCTGCGAAGTTCAATTATAATGGTAGAAGTGTTGGACCGTAATATTCGTCTCCACCGCAACCCGAGGCAATGAGTTGGCATTCCTTCTCCCCGCGTAACAAGCCTAGACTTCTTTTCATATTTACTTCTACCTCTATCTGCCCGAGTCCTATCTCAGAAAGGCTGGGCATTCACGGACCGTCTCTTCTGGGATTTCTTCTTTGTACCTTGTAGGACCCCCCAAGTAATTATACACTTCAACAACGTTAGCGCCAATCCAAAACCTAGAGATCTTGGGCAGTTTTTCAATACGGTCCTTGAAAACCTGTGCGGCTTGAGCGGTCGAGCTGAAGCCAGTCGATGGCCGTGATAACCCAAGCCCCTTGGACCTTTGCACACGCTGGTCCGTTATATAAAGATGTCAGGCAAGGCCGAATGATGAAGTTATCGACCGCGAGACCCGGTGCGATCGTTCGCATTGAATCAATTCATACATTTTGTCTCCAGAACTAAAGCTGATGTCATATTGCGTCTTTATGCTGTCTCCTCCCCACTAGTCCTGGATTGTCTCGCTGGCCAGCACGTCGACGTCAACGTCCAGAATAGTTCGCATATGGGAGTCCCAACCTACATTGATCCCAATCCCAGCTCTGTGATTCTTGGGTCATTTGTGTCAGAAAGCGATGCCAATCTACACCTGCCTGTGGCGAAAACGAGGATATTCAACCCGATCTCTATTACGGGTGTCTTGACACCAGTAGGGGTAACTTCTACGATATGTGTCGCTTTGACGTCAGTAATCTCGATGTCATCACGATCTTGGACTTTATACAAATTCTCCCCCAGAGACAGGTACTTTCAACCCAATTGGATAAGTTTTTGATCATAGGCTCATGGAAGGATTGGTCTGAGGGTGACTCAGCAATTATATTAATCACCTACTTGAATAACAGCTCATATCTGTGGAGATCCTGGATCTGCTTGTCGAGAGTGTATGGCTCCATGGGAAACGCCGTGTTGGGTGCAGGTTGAGAAACGAACGGCGAGGCTTCGTGCCTAGTCCACGTAAAGATGGATCCCTTTTCAAGGATTGTTAAGATGTACGTGGGGTCCAAGCATTTGAATGATTCGCCGCAGCTCAACGGCACTGATTCTCTTTCTAGCAATCTCGTAACACATAACTGGCCCATCTCGCTGTGTGCATAGCCAATCCGTTGGATGTACAGCTTGTAGGGGCACTCCTGTCAGTCAGCCAAGGGACGGACGACACTTTGAAATTCTGGCAGTGTAGGAGATCAAATATTGGGCGAAATCCTGGAGATGGCGTCCTTCCGACAACTGATGTGCAGAACGTGCAACCGATCTCCCAGTGCGCTTTTTCCACGATTGTTTCAAAGCGATAATTCTATTTATTTTGTCCCAATGTACGCAAGGTAGCTATGAGGAAATGGACATGGTAAGCACTCGGGCGACAATGCACGCTGTTGCCATGCCTTTGTAGTTTTTGCACTCGGGAAATCTTCGTGACCATAACTACCCCGAGTTCAGCAAGGGGTACTCCAATTCGAGTGCAACGATTCCAATGCCAGATTCCACTCAACTCTAATCCAGCTTAACTGGCCGCGTTTCAAGCCTAGCTTGCTCGAGTGAATGGATTGATAAATCTGGCACCGATGAACACTGCATTTCACTATTCTCCAATCGGTTCTTGACAAATTGACACCGAGTGCCACTGAAGCAGACGCTGGAAGATGAGAACCCTACTTATGTAAAGGCCGATCGTTATCTATGCGGTGATCTTTCCGATGCTCACCCAACCAGTTTTGAATTCCAGCGTCTGGAAGCCCAGCCATTATACCTACCGAATTGAACAGCGTGGAGGGCGCGGTTGTGCGGTGCATATGCCGCAATGCGGCGTTGCGAAGGGAACCGATAATTCATTGATCAATCTAGCCTAGTAGGGCTCGAACGTCATAATGATTAGTACGGTTGAAAAGCCCGACCACCGCCGCACTAATTGAAGACCATATTCAACTCCCCTGTTTTTACATACCTGTGCCCTTTCATGGTTTCATTTCGAGACTGCTTGACATCCGTGAATAGGACTCCGACGGACCGATCATTACGTAGCTCTAGAAATTCTGTTACTTCACCACCTTATCACATGCTCGTTTGGTGACCGACAGCACCAAGATGGGATAAACCGTCCGCAATCGTCCACATAGAGTATAGTTAGGAATCGTGTGGCTTGACCGACCCCGATCACACCGATGATATTGGAAGGCTCGAACGGAGAGAGCAAGCAAGTGATATGTTGTTCAACCTCCTTTCTTAGTACTTCGCCACCAGCGTGCACTGTTTAGCGGTAATGGGCTGGAAGAGAAAAAGCTGGCCTCGGTGTCAGAATCCATACCAGTGATATCGAGTGCTCATACCCACATTAGGTCGGACCTCGTTACTTGTCGTCATCATCAGCCCCTGTGCAATCACAAACTGTCCTAAGCCTTCGCAGCTCGCTTCCAACATTTCCAACGCACATAATGCCACTTCTTGATCCCCTCAGCGCAGTTACGACCGCCGTGCGACAGGCGGGTATCATCCCTGACGTGATCCCTGAGGCAACCCCGAGTTTCATCCCTCAAGCGTTGCTCGTCGTCAAATGGCCCACCGGAAAAGAAGCCATGTTGGGCAACATGCTGACGACGATCGATACAGCCGACGAACCCTCGGTGTCGTTCACCCCGATGCAGTCGTTTGCGGTGGCGACCGATATCGGGTATACGCTCGTCATGACCGATCCAGATGCGCCATCGAGAAGCGACCCCAAGATGGGCCAGTGGCGGCATTGGGTGGTGAGTCGGACGCACGTGGTGTGTGTGGACGTCGTGCTGATGAGCTGCGTGCGTGCAGGTGACAGGTCTCAAAGCACCTGCGTTGAGCGCGCTCGACATAGGAGACCTGAGTGCGCGTGTGACGAGGCCGGCGACGACACCGTATTACCCGCCCGCCCCGCCTCATGGTACAGGGCCTCACCGCTATGGTGAATATCCGTGCAAACCTAGGCATCATCGCCGCTGACAGCAGTTCTCCACACAAGTATTTTTGCTTTACCAAGAACCCAGAGTCAATTTTGTCGTTCCCCCACAGGCTCATGAATACAAAAGCGGGTCCAAAGACAGAGCAAAGTGGAACGCGGCGGGGTTTGCGGAACATTATGGCCTCAAGCTTGTGGGGACAAATTATGTCGTCGTGAGGGGGGACGAGTAGTCGAGGCATGTTGAATGCATGAAGATGCTGCTGGGTTGATCGTATCTCATGTACTTGTACGTTCATCTATGCACGAGAATTGCCCGATGCCGGCCACGAAAACTTGCAGTTGTCACGTGACGCGTTATCTCTTCTCTACTGCATTCGCAAAAAGTGCTGCCATGGCACGCAAAATTGTACGACAAATACGAGACGCATCCAGCGACGATGATGCCCCTGAAGTCGTATCCCACTCGACGTCCAAATCTGACGTTAAACGTAGTCAGAAAGCCCTACACGACTTCGAGGCCGAAGAAAGAGCACGTAGGAAGGCACATAATCGGGAGAAAGACCAGAAATTGAAAGAAAGAGCGCGTGTGACTAGGGAAGGGAGGACGAGCGGGAAGATTAAAGGGGTCAGGTTCGCGGATCAGGTGTTGGTGGGAGAAGATGCTGGTGAGTGTGATGTGGATGGGGGTGATGACGACGACGTGGAGGCGAGGATGCTGAGAGCTATGGGGGATGCAGTGGATGAGGGTGAGAGTGATGCGGGAGAGGAAGACGACGACGACGACGATGACGAGTTCAGGGGATTCGAGCAGGAGTTGGATTCAGGCGATGACATGACATCGGGCTCAGATATCTCTTTTTCGCATGACGAAGACGACGAAGACGCACTCAAGGAAAGCGACTCTATTGACCCTGAGGCTCCGACTGATGATGAGGCAATGGACGAAGACGAAGGGACTACCTCACTCCAAACGAATATCCAAAAACCTCGCAAGCGAGCCGATTACCTCGCGGACGACCTGTTCAGAGCTGCATTTGCCCCCCAGAGATCCAGTTCGGACATCAAGAAAAACGCGGAAACGACTCAATACCAGACTGTTAAGAAACGACGACGAAAGTCCAACGCTCGTGTAAAGGACCTCGTGATTGGGTGCGTCTTGTTTCCTCGACACTGGGCTGTGAAGCACTCACCCCAGGTTCAGTGGTCGTACTATCCGCATGTTACCCCAACTTTCAGATCCACGATCACAGGCTACATCACGAAGTGTCCCGTCTGCACAAGCTCGCAAATTCGTGGAGCAGAGCCTGGCTCTGAAAGGCAAGAGAGCACTTCTGATGGCCAAGAAAAAAGGTTGGGAAAGGCGGCCAGGTGATTCACCTTCCTTTCATCATACACGTTACTTGATGTCGATTTCTCTAGCAAATATCGGGGTTATGAAATGTCGGGGAGCAGCAAACGGATTTGTCCGCAACACACGATAGAGAGTATTGCATAGTATATCCTCTACCCGTCAGCCGGGCTAGAACCCCAGAATTCTGCCTTGGGTTGATGACTCCACCCCTGTGCCTATTTCTGGCTCTTTTTAGCTCGCTTGCCATAACAATATCACTGTCGTCCAACACCAGCAAACCAAGCCAGCCTAATGGAGGTGTTAAACCTTAGATGCCCCCAGAGACAGAACGTTTCACCTCATGCCAAAAAAGAAAGATGACGAGCGTAATGTTTCCGTGAGTCACCGAGTTCTATGACCCGAACGAATACTGCAAGTATTTTGGAAGGTCAATCCATGAGATTATGGTACTTTGGCTTTGTGTTATCACATTGGCGGAGATGTATCACACACAACCGACTCACTGTGTGACCTGCCAGTATAGTGATCAGTCAAAAGAACACATGGAGTGGAAGACTTGTCACATACGTCCACCACCAAGAAGTGCCGTCATGTTCGCGCCCACGATGCGTTCCGGGCCTCAAGGTTTTCGGGCAGCACATTCCGGATCGTTCGAAAAACAAACGAAGATATTAATCCCATCAGCATGTAACCTGTTGAGTTGAATTAAATCAGTACGTCTCTTCGAGTTGCAGAGTGGCTGTGCCAATACAATTGATAAGCTGCCATATCGCCATCGTCGTCCTCACGTCTGGTACTCCTGGCGGGTCGCGAATTGGGACGAGTTGGGCATAAAACCATTCAAGTCTGGGGAAGAACAATGTCAGGAAAGCAGGAGCGATCATTAACACTACCGTGACATGTCAGTTGTAGGCCCGTGAGGTGCGAGAAGAACACCAACAAGATTCGACATAGAGAAAAAGGACTTGATAGAAACCTGAGAGTGCAAGGGATTTGTGCGACATAATTGCGGTTTTTATTTGGGTCGTCATGAGTTTCTGAGGATTTGAAGGTGGTCCTGGCTGGTTCTGACTGGTTCTAATCAGCTTACCTCGGTTACCAGCTAACCGATTCCCTGAAGCTTGAGGGGGGTCTCTATAGTTCTGAGTACCAATTACTTGCGATCAATTGCTAACTTGATCATAAGTATCGATACAAGTAGCGGCTGATAGCTAGCATTCTCCCTCTGACAATGTGCCCTCACACGGATGTGGTTCAACGTATAACTTCTGGATCGGGATTTGATTAAACTCTGCTACAAATCGAACATTCTGAACCCTCAGGAGGACTTCTGGCTCTTTGGGCTTGGTTTGCCGTAGTAATACCTCTGTCGACCAATACCGGCGAACCAAGCCAGCCTGTCAGATACATTTTGTAAAACATAGAGACTCGTTCAATTTTTTGAACAGAACTTCACCTCATGCAAAGCAAAAAGACGACAAACGTAATGTTTCCGTGCGTCATCGAGTTCCATGACTTAAACGAATATCGCATGTCTTCTGGGAGGCCAACCCATGAAACCGTGATGCTGGCAATTTGTCAACATACACGTGGGCAATGCGGCACGTACGACCTACTTACTGAGTGACCTACCGGGATCGTAGTCAGCCCGGTGCAGAGAACCTGTACGAACCTGGTACTCACATCGGCCAAGGAAAGTGCTGTCATGCTCGCGCCCAGGATACGTTCCTGGGCCTCTGGATTGTCAGGCAACGTGTCTCGGATCGCACGAAAGACGAGAGAGGATATTAATCCCAGCAACAGGTAACCTGTGGAAGTAATGAGTACCTCCCCTGAGATTGCTAGATGAGTACGATACAATTCCCGAGCTGCCATATCGCTATCGTTGTTCTCACGTCAGAGGTTGCTGCTGCAGCGCTTGTTGGGAGGAGTTGGGCGTGAAACCATTGCGGTCCTGGGAAGAACCAAGCCAGGAAAGCAGGGGAAATCGTTGATACTGCCAAGACGCGTTAGATGAGAGAAATCAGGATAGACTCAGGGCACGCTGACGAGGTTCGAGGTAGAGAAACAGGGCCTGGTAGAAACCAGGTAATGCGGCGAAGTTACCGGGCATGGTTTCGTGTCAAGATGATCCTGGGAACAAGGGGCCAGATCTAGGTCCGGCTTGAACGTTGAACCAAGTGCCAGCTAGGACAAGTCGATGGGATGACCAGTGAACAAAAAGAAAGTGGCATAGACCTGGATTCGCCGGGAACTCACCACTACGACACTCTTTTAACTTTCACAGCAAGGAACTAGACTTCATACAGTCAGTATTATGGCAATAAAGTGTACGGTCGGATGGTATAGCTAAGCTTGAACTGACGCCACCAACATCATGGATCACACACTACTTTACCCAAGACCCCAGGGCAGTCGCCTTGATGATAGCCCTAGCTCGTCGGTGTTCGATCTTCCTGTTCAGCCTGCGAACCCGAGCGCGCAGCCACTGGCGACTCTGGGGAGTAGCAGTAACAGCACCTTTGACCTCCGCCCTAGAGCCAGGGTCGAAACCACAGATATACCGCAATCGTTCCCGAGGATCACGGTAATATCAGGAGGTTCTGGTGGAAACGCCATCTGCTCCGCGTTTGACAACGCTTGTTTTGTACTCCCGGTTTCGGACGATGGGGGTTCATCAAGCGAGATCATCCGCGTTCTTGGGGGTCCATCTATAGGTGCGCCACCTTGTCACTTTCTTCAACTGACTATCCTCTTCGGTTACTGACTTGAAGCGTGTCAGGTGATATCCGTTCCAGACTTGTTCGTATGATACCCCCAGCACCCCCCAGCACTCCCCTCGGTGCCGTTCGCACGCTTCTTTCATACAGGTTACCCGCGAACGTCACCGAACGCGAAGCTCGTGAAGAGTGGAGAGACATCACCGAAGGTCATAGTCCCCTCTGGTCGGGAATTCCCAATGACCGCAAAGAGACCATCCGAGGTTTGTACTATTGACTGCTTCGCGGCAATGCATACACCACTCACCGAAGTACATAACTCACCCGTGCTAGGTTTTCTTGTTTACTTTGACAACGAGGTTCTCAAACGTGCTCATAAAAACTTTTCCTTTCTGAATGGAAGGTAACACTTAGCCAGTTCAGGAAGGCACTTGGCTGAATGTTTATTTAGCATAGGAAATTATTTTATTTCTGGTGCTCAAACCTTTTTTCGGTCCCTGCCATCAGCTGTCTTTCTTTTCGCGTCTATTACCAATAGTCAGGTAGGTCCGTTTGGGAAGTGTGGCGCTGTCACCACTGACAATCTATATCAAGGCGAATATACTGCCGGTGATAGTAACCAACCACACGGTGACTATTGCAGCGGAACTCGTGAGTATCATGTATGAATCGGGGCTAGTTCAAGGCATGAAAAAGAGCTTTTTTGATAGGAGAACGGAATCAGGCTCGTCGGGCAGTGTGAGATATCCCATCCCGTGAATCAAAAGATATCCTTCGCGGAAGATAGTGCCGAAATGGACACATTTTCCCCCGTCGATGGCATGGGTGAAACCATTCCTCATCGATCTAATGTCATGTACAGCCAAATGGATAAATGCCGCGGTTATGACCCATTACCAGCCAAGATATACAGTGGGTAGATCGTTGGATAAATCTCGTGAGTTTGGAATGGGCCCACAGCATCTTGAGATAGGGTTGTATTACATCAACGCGTATGGCCACGAGGTGCATCCCACGCCAAACCCTGAATTCATCAAGACACTTGCGACATCCGAGGCATTGGTGTATTCCTGTGGTTCTCTCTGGACAAGGTAGGCCCCACGTTCAATTTATGGACCTGAATGACACGCGGTCGCCAATAGTGTTATCCCATGCTTGGCTCTTCGCGGTGTGGCGTCCGCCATTGCCAGATGTAGCCCTTTGCGGGCCAAAATCCTTCTACGTGAGCGATTGATTGCTTTCAGAATCAGTTTTCCCTTCTGATTGCGCCAGTGAATGGAAAAAACGATAGAGAAACGGACTGTTATACCGCCGTAGACTATGTCAAGTAAGCACCATTACCACTTGGTCTCAGCATGTGGTTCATCGGTCTCACGCTGTCCTAGAGCCATTGTGGGGGTGCTTAACTCCGATTACCAGAAGCCATCCTATGGCCTCGGGAATGCGAGTACGGTCTACCCGATCTCGGCGTTCATTACCCACCTTGTCTGGCTCGAGGGAACGTCCATAAATGTAGACGTGACGACTTTGACGGCGAGTTTGTGTATCACTTTTCACGTTCCCTTCTCACGCTATTCTTTTTTCATCTTACAGAGTTTAGGCGTCAATGCCATCATGGTCCGGGGTAGTGACGAAGGGGGTGGGGATCAGGGTCCGCGGTATGATGCAGGCGTGGTGAGACAAGCGCTCGCACGGATCCTGGAATGACGAGGCTCCTTTGTTTGCTGCCCACGTCAAGCGATGCGTGTTACACTTGTCTGGGTCCGTTTCTCCTGCGATCCCATCCGTGATCGTTAGCCCGAGGCATATCAAACATTGTCTCATTGGGTCACTGGTATCAAATAGGTGGTGTATCCTCGAAGGTATCCCATGGTTCTGTCGTTGATTTGTGTGGAGAGTGGGGTACCTTTGCGTCAGCCTCAAGGCAAGATAGACTAGCGGGGGCATTACCTGTTGTACTCGCTTGCCAGTTTCCTGCTCGCGTTCACCCCACCAGTGGCTCGGCCGCCTTTACTTGTTCTCATCGTCAGATCGACCCGTGGCCTGCTGATGAACGCCTCAGGCTTACACGCGCTCAATCTCCATGCGTCTCGATTACATGTATGAAACGGATTACCAGGGTTGTGGAGGACGGAGTCCCTTTCGGACCATGTTTCTTTCCAGACGGGGATCGCTGATCCATGTCCTACGGATCAGTCTGTCCGCGTAGACCGATAAAGTCTTGCGCGCATCCGCACGTCGTTGTGGTTACGTCTATAGTAGTACGACCCTGAGCGGGATAGTTAGGATGGATGTTTAGAGTGTCCGAGCTTCGCTGTGGCGCACACGCGCTCAATACCAGATCCACTTGTTCCGCAGCCCCCATCTACTCTGAATAGTCAATGACCAGCGCCCAAGGGCTAGTTTTGGGGGTGCGGCGTTTAAGTTGCGGCGTCGGCTCACGGCAAATGCCTCCTCGTGCATGATGCGAAGTCGCACCAGATGGCTACACTCAATCCCTCACTGGCCTAGCGCTGGCTCGGCGTAGCACTCCTAGTCACTTCTATTTCGTTACTCTTGCCTCCTTCAAGCAAACTATGAGCCGTGGACAGGCTCGGCGTTCACACTGGGGTTGCATTCATATTTCCCTCGTGAGAAATGGTCTCACAATACCCGCAGGCGTCCATGATGGGTTCATTCACGACGCCAAGGAGCGACTGGCGGCGCCGTTCGCGGACAACGGTGTCTCCCATGATTCACCACACCTACGCCATACGCCGGATCTCGAGAGTGACAGCGATCCAGAGGAAGTAACAACTGCTCAGGATCCACATTCTGCCGTCTCGAATGGGATCGTCCCATCCGTGAGTCCCATGCTATCTACCCTTTCTCATCCTTGTTATCCTTGCTACGCCCGATCCATCCATGTCGCCGCCATGATCTCTCGTCTCGCATCCTGATCACGTCCAGGCCCAGGGCGATGAACCGATCTTGACTGGCCTCGATCGGACTGGTCCCCGCGTTCGATTCCGGTCTCGTGTGCGGATATCGGCAGGGATAGGTCCGCGGCGGCGGCGACTCTCTGACGGGCTCTCCTCGAATGCATCTTCCATCTCCGGCTCGCCATCGTCTTCGATATCAGCTCCCCTGCGGACCCATTACACGGGGAGCGACGGTTGGAGTCCGTTGGGGAGCAGAGTCAAAGTGCTGTCATCGCAACCTTCATCCATCGCTCCGCGCCAAGACGACGACGTAGAGGGCGGGAAGGGCGTCTCTCCTAGGTATGAGAATGGACATGCGCAGAGGCGATGTAAACGGTCTTCGTGGACGTGTCTGGACGACGATGTCGATGAAAACACGCACCTTTTGACCTCCTCACAGAGGCATTCTTGCACTGGGAGATACGCACATGGTCGTTGCTATGACGACAGAGAGCGGGAGTGGGAACGACAGTGGAGAGAGCAGGTGGTCGACGAGACTTTTGGAAAGTGGCCAGCAAGGTTGTTTAATCGACATGTGAGCCATTCACACCTTCGGATACTGGTTCCTCGTTCACGGATCTTTACGGTGCTAGTGGTGGTGGTGGCGCCTGGAATCTATCGTATGTTGTTTCTGCGAGGACGACGAGGAGTGACTCGTCCTAACACGATTGTTTTTGGCTGTACCTTAGTTTGTATCGTATATCTTCTATGCGTGTGTGCTGCATTACATTATACTCTAAAATGGACAGTCTCGCCGAGTCAAGCAGATCAAGTCACTACTTGGGCATCACCATAGTAGGAGGAAGGGTTGTAATAGGAGGAAGCAAACCCGCGGCCGTCTTACGTGCATTCTGGACGAGAAGCTGGTCCATGACAACGATGGCTGCCATCGCTTCGACAATGGGGACTGCACGCGGCACGACGCACGGGTCATGACGGCCTCGGGCGGCCAAAGTCCCTGGAGTTCCGTCATACTGGGCGGTGTTCTGCGCCCGGGAGATGGTGGCCGGAGATTTGAACCCGATCCTGTGCAACGTATGCCCAATACCTTAGACGACTGCCACGTCAGAAAGCTGCAAGAATGGACTTGCCTGAAATAAATGTCTTCGCCGTTGGTGATCCCGCCCTGGATCCCTCCGCTCCAGTTGGTCGACGTGCCCAGTTTGCCATCCTTGAGCACAAAAGGGTCGTTGTGCCTGCTTCCGGGAACCTCGGTTCCCTTGAATCCAGATCCGATTTCGAAAGCCTTCGTAGCGGGAATGGAGAGCATAGCATGAGCCAATTTGGCCTCAAACTTGTCGAACACGGGCTCTCCCAAACCAGACGGAACGTTACGAATGACACAGGTCACAGTGCCTCCAATGGAATCTTGAACCTCCTTGGCGCGGATAATGCGCTAAACGATCAGAGAAAGAGCAGTGAGATGAGATCGAACAATTGAAAAGGACATGCTCACTTGGGTCATCCGTTCAGCTGTCTCAGGGTGAGGGCAACGTGTGGGATGTTTGTCGACCTCAGCGCGGGTGATACTCGATAGAAGCTGGCGGAATTCGGGAGAGAGAGCGTCTTCGACGTCGTCGATATCTTTGTCACCATCAGGTGTCATAGATGGCAGTGTGATGTTCGATGGCAGATGAATCTTGCCAACTGACGAGACGAATGCGACTATTTCAATGCCGTAAGCTTGTCTAAGATATTTTTCGGCGATTGCACCAGCGGCAACGCGTCCTGATCAGGCATCCATTATGAAAAGCGGGACTCGACAATATAAATTGAAGTTTACCGATGGTCTCGCGGGCACTGCTGCGTCCGCCTCCGCTGCTCGCCTTGACACCATACTTTTCAAGGTAAGTGTAGTCCGCATGACTGGGACGGGGGTAGAAATCGGTTTCGGAATAGTCTTTGGGGCGCTGATCCTCATTTTTGACGAGAAGGCCGATGGGCGTCCCAAGTGTAACCCCGTGTTCAATTCCGGATTGAACCTGGACCAGATCCTTTTCGTCTCTCTGTTAATAGAACGTTAGGTAAAGAAGACATGGCTATGATGAGAAACTGACAGGTGTGGTCAAATTGCTCTGGCCAGGCCTTCTTCGGCTTAGCTGTACTTGGATGTCCGCAGCGGACAATTCGAGACCCTGGGACTGATTAAGTGGCTGATGGCGGAGGAAGGGTACGTGAATCATACCGGTGGGCATCCATCGATGATGGCGCCAACAGAAGCACAGTGGCTTTCGCCGTAGGTGGTGACACGGAAAAGAGAACCAAAGGTCGACATTGCGATTGAGTGGTGGTAGTAGTAGTGAAGCACGAGGGCTCGGTGATAATTTATACCCGGCAGTAGCGCAAGGCGGTACTTGGACCGGGCTAAGAACGACTCCGACGGCTTGCTGCGCTGGTGATGGCCAAGTTAGCGAAATAAAAAGAAACCGCAAGGCCTTCTTGAATGTCTTGTGCGGACGTGGCGGGCAGACTCTGGCATGGTCACGTGGGAACGAGCGGCTATCGGTCCGTCGACAAAGGAGACCTTAGTTTGCACCCCTCCACGTATCAGTCACCATGTCCGCCAACGGCCCTGTCTCTACCGCCGTGGCCTCTGGCTCAAGGTCGCGCCCACAGGCAAGAAAAAAGCCCAACGATGATGCAGCATACTTTGGGCCGCCTACCGCATCCAAACGGCAGGCGGCCGATAGAGCGGATGGCGAACCACGGGTCAAGAGAAAGCGCGTAGAGTCAACCAGAAAGGTGGATAGGAGACCCGTCAGCGCGGACGCCGAAGAAGAAAAATCAAGCGTATGTTTCCTTTTTTTTCGCCCGGGACTTGCCCAGGCCGGGAGAGCTCACTCGCTCACGTCCAGATCGACTTCAAAAGCTTGCCCATGACCACCCTCCATCGATATATCTCCCATTTCAACCTCATACCCCTCATAAACCCCTCCCCGCTCGCACTCGCAGAGCCACCCACGCCTGCATTCCTCCTAGAACCCATGGCCCATAACACGCGTGCACTTAGCCCTCTCGTGATTCCTACGCCAGCGAATCGGCCGCGAAGGGACCCAAAAGACCAAAGTCGGAGACGCAGTTCGCGCCTCTTGGAGGAACATGAGACACGAACACCGATAATGTCCGACGTTGCAGACGTCCATACATTATTGGCGACTTTGGCTGAGCGACACTTTCAGGACTATGCGGTGAACGAGATCGATACTCTAGCGTCCTTTATGGTCAAAACAAAATACGAATCTTGTACCTCCTAGACATGCGCCGGTCGCTGTTCAACAGTATACTGTGTTTTCGTCTTCAATCCCGTCCCATTCAATGTACTCCGCTCATACTCTACACTATAAAGGCTGCTGGCCCGTTCTTGAATGCATTCAACCGTTTTTAACCCGCTTGATTGCAGCCGTCTATTCCCAGCGTTTTATCCTTACGCCGCTGTTGGAATCTTATCAGACAAGCTCGATGACTAAGCGCTCAACGATCAGCGACACCCCTAGAAAGGCAAGTTGTCTCGTCCCTCCATGTATGATCGCCATTCAATATTCAGCGTTCAATAACTCATGTAGCATGTCAGCCCATCAATCGCATGGAGGTGCATGCCCGGAACTATTCTTGCCAGCCTAGCCGGGCGTAGCGTCATGCAATTCAATCGCTGTTCCGTTTCCTCACGACGAAACACGTTCGCTACATTCATTCATTCACACTCGGAGTCTGCAGATCGTCTCGCGACTTTCCAAAAGTCCGCATTCTTTACGCCCCTCATGAATGCCACCATTGAATCTGACCGCCATCGTCTTGCCTCATTGCAAGCCAGCTTGCTGATGGTGGCGAGAGTGATAGATGGCACAGGTTTGGCCAACGCCGCACGACCGGAGAGCACGACTGCTCGCCGCATCGACGTCAGATCCATTCTATGGTAACGGAATCCTCGAGACGACGTCGAGTTGCGTGTACCCACCCCTATTCCACACGCCCTTATCTCGCTCAATTTGATTTATGAGCCCTGGACCCATCGTCACCGCGGAGGGCATCGAGAGAGCGAGGTGGAGAACCATGTCGCTGAGGCGGGTCACTCTGGCACGTTCATCGAACGAAGTATCGATGCGATGCTCCGTCCTCTCATCAACGACAAATCGTCCACGGATCTCGTATTAAATTCAATATCGTCCACCGCGAACGTTCCCTGTTTCTAGTCAACCTTGACGCAATCCTGCCCCAATCAAGCCTTGTTGGTGTTGTAGGCCCTCACAGTCTGGTCCCTGAATCTGAAGCCTGACGTCGCAGCACTGGCCCCCGGTTCGCATGTCAACCAAAAAAATAATAACTAGGTTTGCGAACTCTGATTACGCAAAGGCAAAGACCCAAACAGGGCACCCCGTTCAGAGGTTGACGACAAAGTGATGCCCTACCTGCGGCGTGATCGATAAAAAAAGAAAGGGAAAAAGTCCCCTGAGGGCATCACGTACGCGATCTCGATCATCGATGCGACTACCACCGCCGCTGATTTAGGTTTCATTGTTGACCGTGCGGATCTGTTCAATCAAGTGCTGTATGCATACGGTTGGCCCGTTGCTGTTGAGCATATTATATACCGCAACGTATAAGTGACGATACTGGCCCGTGGCAATGGCTGAGGCAGACACTGCCCGTGGTCAACTTGTGGAACAGTGGGTGGGAACGCGGGAAGAGACGCGCCACGGGTAAAACACCGTGCCTTCCCATCACGCACGCACTACGGTCGCTGAGGGGGCAGCATGTTGCCTGTGTGCATGCAAGCAAGGGCGAGAGAGAGGCCCAGTCGTCGCCCTCTGGCGCTGATCCATTTCCATCTGTTCACAAATGCCACCCACTCCCCAAGCGAATCTCGACCTTTTATTTTATTTTTATTTTATCGTGATTTCATTTCTGGATCTCGACAGCTTAGAATAAAAAAAATGTCGTATGCTCGGTTGCTGTAAACGTGAGTGACCTTGGATCAGATTGTTTGAATGCCGTTGAAACGTAAATGGACGGGGTAGGGTTGCCAGATGCTTGGCTGGTGGTGGAATTCAAGTCTCGTGAAAGAAAAAACATGAAGAAAATGGGTCCGATGACGAGGCTATTCTGGGGTTCATAACCCGTGTGTCCAATAGGTTATGAGCCCCGGAATAACATCTGCCACTGTGATGGTTGGATCTCGCCTGTGGGCACAGACAAGACCACTACGCCATGTCACGCAGCACCGTAGTTTGTCGTGGATCGTATGCATACCATCTCAGGTCTACAGGGTACTGGAGTAGTACATCCGCGGATGCACGCCACGATCGATACGATAGCAATCAATCCACTTCCCAACTCGACGCCTGATCCGACCGGTAAGTGGCGACGATCGAGGGATGGGGAAATCAGCGAGAAAAAAAAATACAAAATAAAGATAACATAACACGAGGTAGGGGGGAGCGTGGATGTGGGTATCTTCTTCCCATCTCACGGAGGACGCCAGATTCTTGATCAGCTCAGATCGAGCGTTCCTGTCATGAACTCGCTTAACCCCATTCAAGTGTCTCAGACGTGCCAGTGGGGCACATGGCTGGCGTGAGCGAAGAAGCAGGGGGGGTCATGGTTTGGGACTCAGAAACGCGGAAGAAGCGGCAATGAACTCGTTCCGCGATGCCATATGGGTGTGTACAAGTTGCGGACTGATATAGACGGCCGGAGAGAGCCTGCGACTTGTCATGATCGATTGGTCATAATCGGGTCAGATGAGCATGTTTTATAGCGTGGCACAGCTTCCGTCTGGAATTTCGGTGAAAGGCTGATAAGGGGGACCATTTGAGCGGATCTGAGATGGACAACCCCTGGTGGGTTCGCCGAAGCAAATAGAAGCGCTGAAGCGCATGGAAACAGCGAAACACGTCAAAAACATGAGGGAGACGACTTGATGAAGCACAACCTGACTGCAGGCACCCATCACAGAGCACGTTCTTCAGCCATACTCTTGGCGCGACTGGATCATGCGGCGTTTGCGGGATTATTCGTTCATCCACAGCAAACTGCATCATTGCTACCGATCAAGAGGGCAATGATGAATATCGATGATTGGGGACAAGTCGGCGGCGCCCTAAGTGCGATCGCTCGGACGGCTAGCCTGTTCCGCGCAATCGGCGACGATAGCTTCGATGTATGGGATGCTGATAGACGCTGTGGTATGAAAGCCAACCGCATGCATGCGAAATGAAACACACGTATATATAACTCACGGTGCCACCCGGAAGTTTAAGCCAGCAACAACGCCATCGTTGATACGGCCGACAGACAATACGGTCCGAAATAATCGATGACTAAGCATCGCTGTCCAGAGATCAGTGAAACACAGCCAGCAGGAGTTATTAACAGCGCTGCTGCGGTGCGTGCTCATTCATCGCCCGAGGTCACAGGCCGGCACCGAGATAGTGTGCAGGGTGATCGTTGAGACCTCGAGGCGTGTGGGGCGCAGCTACTTCGTGCTCGGGGACAGGTTCGAGGCCGTCATTGCGTAAACGCAATGGACCTTCACATCCAAGAATGGATAACATCAGGAATGAAATTTCCGCAGTTTGAGGGGCCTCGCTCAGTCGATCCGATTCCCTGTGATACGCCAGACATGCGCGTTCATTTTAAAAAGCGGAGATTCACCCGACACCTTGCAACGAGTCCACACACTCCATTCAACACGTGTGACCAGATCGAGTCATCCTGTGGGAACCCCTAGTGTGGTTTCTCAAGGCTCGTCCTTCGTGCTCTCAGGCCCTCGAGGTCTTCGGACCTTAGTACCATCGATACCGGGAAACATCGGCCCTAACCGAAACAGCCATTGACTTCTATTGATGACAGCTCATGAAACGAGCGAGCCCATGTCAGGGCCGGGTCTCTTTTCTAAAATCCCATCCACGATTCCAAATTCGAGGGCTTCTGGCGCTTTACACAATATCAATTTGACAATATGTTACGCGCGCATGGGTTAAGCCTTACCTGTCATAAAGTAATCGCGTTCTAGAGCTTTCTCTGAGAACATTCTTTTAGGTTAGGACAAACTCCAGGTAGACAGACGGTAGCCGCACCAAAACGTTCCAACCCTAATGCCACACTCTCTCCTTCTTTGGCACAATGCCGCTGATAAATGCCCGTCAGCAGCTGTCGCACGCGAAGGATCTCCTTTGCGTGGATGGCTATATCGGATGCTTGCCCGGAAGCTCCGCCAGAGGGTTCTAGAGGCGGAAATTGAGTTGGACTGAATGGCGGCGCCAGGTCTTTGGCTTACGATGAATCATGATGCTGGCGTTTGGAAGACAGTGACGTTTTCCCTTTTCACCTTCCAAATGGGCTCAATTATAGTGCAAGACCTTATAGATCTGGGAACGGACCTGCGGCGAGAAGCAAGGAACCCATGGAACATGCCTGACCAACGCAGTAAGTATGTATGGGTGACGAAACGTACTGGCAATCAGCGGAATGAATCATCTCTCCTGAACTACTTGGATCGGGAATCAAACCTGCATCTGCAATGCGTCAATTCAAATCCTCCAGTTGCAAGCGTCCACACGCACAGTATCATAAATAGCCAGTCCTGCAGTCACACTTCCGCCCGGTGAGTTGATGTAAAAGTGGATTGGTTTCGACGTCTCTTCGGCTTCGAGGAAGAGCAATTGAGCTACGATTAATGCCGAGTCTGTATCTCTGATCTACACGTTCGATGAGTGCTTGACACGAGCCAGTGGGCGAGTTGAACTCACGGGCCCATACAGCATAATCACCCGTTCACGCAGAAGCCGAGAAAATATATCGTATGACCGCTCACCACGACCCTAGGTGTGTATGACTGGGCATGAGGAACGTGTACGCAAAAGGAGCGAATAGGACCCACAGTCTGTTCAATTACAATAGGCACGAGGTTCGCTGACGGCGCGTTCCAACCTGTGGAAAGGGGATGAAGACGGCGAATGGATTGCGTGGCACGATGAAACGACTGCCTGCTGGCCGTTCTCCACACACGCCCAAGCATCCTGGGGAAAGACAAGGTGCTTACTGGCCACGTGATTTGGTACGCGCAGATTGTGTGACACGGCAAGTCACGCGCACTCTGTTGAAGGCACGCTACACAACACCGTTGGTTGTCGGCGTTGACGACGAGTACAAGGTATGTTATGACACGTTGTTCGTCGTCGTCGACTTACAGGACCGAACGTGTTTTAGATTGCTTGGTTGGCTGTAAGCGCGATGGACGCGCACAACCGGTCGAGGGAGGCGCCAATGGACTTTCAGTTTACGTCTCGTCCTTCAAGCGGCACAAAGCCAGTGTGGGCGGCGTCTGCTGACGACCCGGACACGTCTCGAAAACGTACGTTTCCATGTCCTTGACGCATGTGTGCGCATCCACGACCTTGGCATCCCAGGCCCTTTCAATGACCTAAATCCCATGTCCCCGGCCATCCCCGCATCTCCCTTCACGCCCATGTTTGGCGAAAACCGCAACGTCCCCTTCATTTTCCGGAGTCCACCGCCCCAAACGAGTACGCCTTATCCATGGGCACCGCCCCAAAACTTCTCACCACAAAAAGCGTTTCCTCAGCCTACTGCTGTACCGGAGCTTCGCGATGTGGACATGTCTGACCTAAGTCCCCCGAAAATGGAAGAAGGCGAAAAGGAAAACGGCCGGGCTGTGGCGACGGGTGGTCTGAGAAGGGTGTACAGATTACGACAGAAGGCACGCCCCCAAACTCAACCCAGGAGGAACGATGACGATCTAGGACAGACAAGCGAAGACGACAGTGAAGACGACAGAATTGCCAGGCCCCTGACGCAGAATACGTCAAATCACTACACGCTCAACATGCCGTCGGCGCCAGTTCCCCAATCTGACACCCCATATGTGTTACTCGGGTGAGCTCTTGTGCACATGCATATGACACCGGCGGGGGTCTCACACAACACACAACACAGCTACCTTCAGTTCTTCTTCAACTTGGCCCTTGTACTGGTGTTCCTGTACCTGCTTGTGCAATTCATTCTAACCGTCCAACGGGATGTTGAACATCGCATCTCGGAATACTCCATGGGTATGTCCCTATATCACCAGGTGCGATCGAGCACTGCTTATTGGGGTCGGCATCAGATATCGTACAGGAGATCGGAGTTTGCGCCGCACAATACAAGAACAACTACTGCGAGACGAACCAAATTCCCGCAATGACACATCAATGCGCTGCTTGGGAAACGTGCATGAATCGCGATCCGGCCACGGTTGGCAGAGCACGCGTCGGGGCTGAGCTGATTGCGGAAGTCGTGAACGGGTTCGTTGAGCCCATCAGTTGGAAAACGCTAGTGAGTGCTGTACCGTGGCCAACGTTTCCACCGGGTTAGATGATTGAATTGACCGATGGATGACAGGTGTTCTCGTTGACGTCACTTTGCTTTCTGACGCTGTTCGTGAACACGCTGTTATCGTTGTACCGGTCACGTCATCCGCCACCTTGCGCGTCGAGTTCGTACCCCGTCGCGCCGGTTCCATCTTTTCATCAGCCTTATCTCCCATTACAACCCAATTTGGGGATGCATCAGAAGGGAAAGATGGATGAATCCCCAGAAGATGCACCTCGCCGAAGGCGGTTGGAAGGCGGACAGGCAATTAAAGTGAAATGACGTGCCCTACTTGCACGTTTAGCCACTCGGATCATATGGGTAGTCCTAAACGAGTCTATTAACCACGCCTTTTTGCTGAACTATGAGCCGACCGCATCAAATCATTTAGCCGTCTGGGGAATGAAAGCTGTCGTACGAAAATGGGTTTTCAAAGTGAAAGGGATGGCTGCCCTGGGAGATGATGGCCAGGTCTGTGCCCTTGAGGTTGGGTGCTCGTCACCTATTTATACTGCGGTTAGGTAATGAGAGGACCAAGGGCAGGCGAGCGGTGATTCCGTGGTCGACGGAGCGGCATTCATGAGATATGCTTTCATCAGTCGGTGACTCTGCGGCGCGATTGAAGTGGGAAGGGATTGAACCGCTGGCGACGAGAAGTCGCGTTGGCGTGGGTGTGTTTCAAGGACTGCACGTCAGCGACTACTAACGTGAGGTGGCGGAGCAAGTTTGTGCAACAGGTACGTTGTCACTTGTCAACACGCACTGGGGGTGTTGATTGTCAAGATCCGTGTTGACGTCGCACTCCATGACGCAGGCGTGCTTGTCAAACGCCGTCGCCGTCAAAGCCCCACATGGCGAGGCGGGCAAGGCACAGGGATTGAAACGGCAAGGGGCGCTTTTTTAAACAACGGAGCGAGCCAGTGATGACAACAAGTGCATTACGAACACCAGGATGACGGTGGGAATGATGTATGTCCTGTCCCAGTTGGCCTCGGGGCTGATATGATCGGGCTTTTCACTTTGCGGAGAGGCGCCGAATGGAGATCCGGATGGGGGGATGCAAGAGAGGGAATTGAGGGCGGATCTCGCCGGGGACGCGTTCGGGCGGCGTTAGGGTCGCAGGCGTTTCAAGACGGTAGTGCGATGTAACTTGGACGTGCATGCGCTCACGAACTTTACGATGCGTTTGTTGCAGACGTTGGAGGCGCTGACGGACAGAGCGAAGCGCTTCATGTGCGACACTGGCAAGGTACGGGGACGGGCTGCATCGGATCTCTGAGCTAGCTGGATGCGGGACCGTTAGAGTGCCCAAAGGCCGGTCCGTGTTCACTCCATTTGGGTTGCTCCAGGGCAGCTTGTGTCCACTGCTCGTCCCTACGAACAGAGAGCAGGCGCCGCCAAGTCCGGGATGCGGGTACACTGGGTATACTTTCTGAAGCACCGGGAGTAGAACGCGACGACATCTGGTCAGGGCCGTGGCCAGATCCGTCGTTCGGTGAGATTCGGTGATACGGGTTACCCAAATGACAGTTCAAAAACCGGTGCTATTGCCAGAAACAAGGGACGTATTCGAACCAAACGATCCTGCACAAGGCCGCTCGCCAATGCTATTTGCCAACTTTCTCTGCGCGTGCTGTGGCCTCCGCAGCAACCCTCTGTTCGTCGTTTTTCTGGAAAAGGCGCGCGCCACGTCAGCTATCGCAACAGCAAACACGAGGCTCGTCCTGCCTTTTGTTTTGCCCGGAGGATCTCAGCGTCACTGTACGAAAATCGCCAAGTGAGAGAGGAGAAAGGCGACAGCGGTATCCCCTTGTGCTTACGCCTCCTTGCGTTTGGCGAGGCTCGAGTTGCTTTCCTTTGGCTTTGACTTGTTCGCTGTCGCCTGTTTCTTGGCTGTTCGTGCACGATCCATCTCGCGTTGGTTTCCTCCTGGTGGATGCATGATGAGCAGACGGATCTCGGGGAGAGGGACGGTAGACACCCACGCGTCATGGCTGGTACGGCGGGAGAGGGTGATCACGGATAGTGCGGTGGGATGGGGACGAGTGACAAATACGGACAAACAACTGAAGCATTTCCAAGGTCCGTTCGTGTGAAGGAAGGAAGCCCTTGGCGATGGATCCTTTTCGTGCCTTGTTCTCTGTTCGTTGTTGTTTTCAAATGCGACATCTTCCCACCCTACTTTCACGAGTCTCACTTCGTCGGCTATTCAAGCGACCCGTTTCGGACGAGCTCGTAGCGGCCTTGTATGATCGATCTCTGTTAAAGGGAGACTGCAATCTATCGCAGTCCGGCTCGCAGCTTTTGACTTTGGTGGCGCATCTTGGATAGCGATACCGGCTCAAATTAGTTTTTTTTTTTTTTTTTTCCTCTCTTATTGTGTGTTGTTTTGTATTAGCGTACAGGAACGCGTTCTGATGTTCCTTTGTTCGACGCCGTTGGTGCTTGATTTGGGAAACGTTGAGACGCGATAACGTTATAATCTATCTTTGCAAATGGAAGTCGCTCGACGGAACGTGCCATGGATACAGATGGGTCTTTTCCCGCGGAGATCGCTGTCCACTATTATTACCATCCCTGGTGGGCAGTCCAAGTGCGACGTATCCCCATGCTACGCGGGTGCACGTCAATCTCCGACCTGTGACCCAGAGGGGGAGACCCAGGCGATGCGCGGCGAGGCCTTGCCAGCACTGCGAGCGATTGCCTAATGGCCCTGCGCCTCCTAAACGTCGACGGACGCGCCCCACGTCACCCGACAAAAGGACCTCGAACGGGCCATGCGAGTATTCACATCCACATCCCGGCAGTCCTCCATAGATTATGTCATCTACAGCGTGTACATCCACATGGCAGTATTATCGCTATCTGCGATGCAAGTCACGTCCGATCTCCTCCGACGGGCAGCGCACCTGAATTTGATATCGGGCCGGATAATCCTGACGATCCCTTCGCGAAAATGTGCTCCATTAGACAACTGTGTGGCTGAGATGGCTCCGCATGGGGGATGATTAACTAATCCGTGCTATCGATTCCACTCACCACCGACGACATTGCATCGCACCGACGCGTACGGCGCAGTCATCTCTGCTGGCAATCGCGCTCATGCATTCATTTGACGTGTCCCTGTCAAGATTCCAGGCGGGCGCAGAAGTTGGCCCCATCGGCTCAAACTGGGGCCCACACGTCCTAATCAGGTCTGGCGTCGTGACGCATCTCGGAGCGAAACGAAAAAAAAAAAAAAAGGAAGCTGTAACCAACTTGGGCGTGCTTACCTGATCGCACAACCCGGACGTGTTAGGCGACGGCTTGACGTCCCCACCTGTCCAGGGCTCGGGTGCGAGTTAGACCGTCAGTGGCCCATCAACGTCGGGCTCTTTGAGGGCATTCGCGGCAAGTGAGGCCAGCACACTTGAAACGGCAAGGGCGATCTCGGGCATGAGCTCAGACAGCCAGGTGTCACCGACGACTCATCATCGACAACGACGTTGCCACGCAATGGAGGCCTCTCGCATCTATCCTGGTGGTGGTACAAAGTCCACGTTGACAGCGTGCCCGGTGGCAGGGTGCGTAAACAGAAATGGTTCATTCGTTCGCGATGAATTCACGCTACGCAGGGTTGATGGGAGCGAGATCCACGGAACAGGGTGTGGGCTCGTCACAACCACGTATTTGCATTCTGATAGGGTCATTCATTCTGACAAGATCTCACGTGATGCGGTTTTCCAGTAACACGCGTGCCTGGCGTTGAGGATGAACTTGGCACGATCGGTTACCCAATGAGGCATGAGCGGACCCTGGAGACAGCTCTAGACTGAGATATTGGATCAGAGGAAGCTTGAAACCGGTAGTTCGGTAGCCGCTCGATTGTCAGGAGGCGAAGTCATCGCCTCCGAGATCTCACACTTGCCAGCAGCCCGTGGAGTCATCATTGGTCCCGGATAGCGAACCGGCAATGAGCGCATTAGGACATGGTGCTGCGGTAATTGGACCGCAGCGGCCGTGTGGTAGGGGACGATTCTGTCCGTCGTAGCTAGGAGGCAGGACTTCCTGTGACGATCCGCACACACATTCTAGAAGATGGGACAAGCGATGCCAAAAAAAAAAGGGGTTGTCCGTTAAGCTCTTTAACTCACGGGCCAACCCAGATTGGACAAGCTTCCACGGCACTCCACATGTATGAGCGCGGACATGTTGTGGCAATCGAAAAAAAAAAAAAAGTAGTAACCGCGACGGCCAACGGCAACGTGGCCGTAAATAGAGCGAACAGGGTTGACATTCTATATCGGTGCATATTCAAATCAGACATTCAACGCGAGATGTCCGATCTCAGATCTGTCACCCGCTGCTTGATCGTCTTTGATCGTGCGACTGGGGTGCGCGGGCCCTGATCTCCCCTCTCCCTCCTGCCTTTTTTCATATATATATATATCACCAGCCCCCCCCACTTGTCATCTTTCCCTCCTCCTCCTCCTCCTCCTCCTCAACGCCTCTATCCCCCCGGCGACTCATGTCCCATCGCCACGTACCCCGTCCGTCCGACCGGGACGTGCGCATGCACGAGCCTTCTCATCCTCACCCCCATGCAGTCATCCCTCATCCGCCTCATCCCGCGCCAGCACATCCTCCCCATCTCAACGGCACCTCGGCCACTCTCCCCGCGACACCCGCCGCCCTCGCCAATGGTACCGGTCACGCCCATCCCCCCGCCAATCAGATCGTGTCCCCCGTCGTCGTCCCCAACCCGCCACCCCCAAATGGCGTGCCCCCCACGTCCTCGAGCGTCATTCATAAACTCGCCGTCGCCAATGAGCAGACGTGGCTTCTCATTGGTACGTCGACCTTTTCTTTTCTTTTTTTTTTGCCTCTTTTGGGGTATCACTTAGCCTTGTTTCTTTTCCCAGGACGTGTTGCTGAGCAGATGGGTGATCTTGAACATGCCATCACCGCATACGAAAATGCACTGCGGCACAATCCGATTTCCCTCTCAGGGCTGACCCAGGTTGCGGGAATCGCTCGGATCAAGGAAAACTATCCAAAGGTAGGCTATCCCGTCTCCAAACCCGAGGACGTCCGTCGCGGTGGCCGCTGTAACACTGCATGATTCCATTTTGTTTGTGAATTTCTCGGGATCTCGATCTCGATCTTCACGTGTTCACTTGCTGATGTCAGTCTCTTTCCTCTTTAGGCAATTGAATACTTTCAGCGCGTCTTACAACTCCAAGAAGACAACGGCGAAGTCTGGAGTGCTCTCGGTAAGCGCCCTGTGGTAGCGTCTCGACAACGACAGCCTGATTCCATTCCCGACTTAGGTCACTGTTACCTCATGCAGGACGATCTCCAAAAGGCTTACTCGGCCTACCAACAAGCGCTCTATTTGTTGCCCAATCCAAAGGTACCTTGCCCGTTTCCCATCACACGTCAGCCCGTCACATGTATCCCCCTCCCCCACAGGAGGATCCCAAGCTCTGGTATGGCATCGGAATACTCTACGACCGATATGGTTCTTTGGACCACGCCGAGGAGGCGTTCGCTTCCGTCCTCAAGATGGACAAAGGTTGGTCCTCTCTCGCATCCCCTCTCGCACCTTTTATGCACTCATTTAGCAGAGCTAGATTTCGACAAGGCAAACGAAATTCTTTTTCGCCTTGGCATCATCTACAAACAACAAGGCAAATACGACGAGTCTCTCTCCTGCTTTGATCGCATCCTTCGAAATCCCCCCAGCCCGCTCGCCCACGCCGACATCTGGTTCCAGATCGGCCACGTTTACGAACAGCAAAAAGACGTAAGTCCTGTCTTGTGAACTCGGATGTTGTATTAAACCCCCCCAACCAGCATGTCCGTGCCAAGGACGCATACGAACGCGTCGTCGCTGACAATCCCGGTCACGCCAAGGTCCTTCAGCAACTCGGATGGCTGTATCACCAGGACGGATCGTCCTTTCAAAACCAGGAACTCGCCATTCAATACCTGACCAAGAGCCTCGAGGCTGGTACGTCCTTGGCTACGCGACAACACGCATCTCACTCACCACCGCGTGTGTAGACCCCTCTGACGCCCAAAGTTGGTATCTCCTCGGTCGTGCCTACATGGCAGGCCAAAAGTACAACAAGGCATACGAGGCATACCAACAAGCCGTTTACCGCGACGGACGCAATCCGACCTTTTGGTGCTCTATCGGCGTACTGTACTTCCAGATCAACCAGTTCCGCGATGCGTTGGACGCTTATTCCCGTGCCATTCGAATCAACCCATACATCTCCGAGGTTTGGTTCGATCTGGGTAGTCTGTATGAGAGCTGCAACAACCAGATCTCGGACGCCATCGACGCCTACGCGCGGGCCAGCGAACTCGACCCTGGTAACCACGTGATATCACAGCGTCTGCAGCTGTTGAAGAATGCACAAGCCACTGGAGGACAACTCCCCGCCGCGCCTGGCCCACAAGATGTCCATCCCACCGCCTACGCAAGTGCTGTCGTGCCGCCTCCTGGTCTCACTGGCCCTCCCCTCCTATTGCAGTCGACGTCGACGTCGAGCGTTTCGCGTCCCTTGTTCAGATCGGATTCCCGCGGGCCATCGAATGGGGACAATGTCCACCTTCCACCTCCGCCTGCGCCTGCTGGTGGTCGTTCCTCACCCGGTCCATTTAGAGGGGGCCCCCCACCACCTGTTGTTCTGGACGAGTCCCGCCATATCCCCTCTCATACACCACTGGCTCCGATGGACGTTGACCGTCCGCCTCATCCGCGCGACTTTTCAGGACCCCGCGAGGCTGCGTCGCGCGGTCCAGCCGGCCACCAAAACCTGTTGCTGCATCACCCTGTCCCGCAGCCTCAGGTGCCAACCGACGACCTGCGCGCGTCCGCCGCCCGTGTGACGACTGGGCATAACCAGGAATACTTTAACCGTCCCATGCGTGCACTCTCTACATCCGCTTCACCTCCACCCCCTCCACGTGCCCGTTCCCCAGGACCCGGATTTCAACCGTACGCTCCCTCGAGTCGTCAACCAGTTGGCGCTGCCGCGCCGATTGCACCCCGGTCGCCTTACCCACGCGAGCCTTTGCGCCAGAGTGAACGCGACATGCCATGGGAACGCCGTGGGCCTCCGCCGGAGCACCATCGTGATTGGGATCGTGGACGACCAGAGTACGCTGGCCATCACTCGCAGCAACCCTACTATACGTCTCGTTCTCCTGGACCTCATCATCGCGGTGGAAGCCCGATGGAAACGTCACCACGTTCCGCCCATCCGACAATCCACCATCCGCGAGCATTTTGGGAGTCCAAGCCGCCGAGTGGTCCCCCTCCTCCTCGCTCCCCTCCTCCAGGTCCTGTTCCCTCGGCACCGGGCGAAAACGGGCATTGGCGATACGACCCGGCACGATTTGACGCGCGCGAGACCCCGAGGCAGGCCGAGCCCGCACTGGAACAACGTCAACCGCCCCTGGCAGTTGCTACATCACCAGAAATAGTACCGCGTGTTCCCCTTCACGCGAGCACCAGCAACAGTATGCGCATGTCCGAGTCTCCAAACTCAACACCCGCTCCTGATGGAAAGGACCGAAGAAGGAAACAGACCAAGGAGAAGGATTCGGACACGCAGAGCGTGTCTGGATCCATTCCAGGGGACCCACCCAAGAAGGAGCGGAGGAAGCGTCAGCGTCGGCCCAAGGAGGAGCAACCTGGGAGCGTGTCGGGGTCGTTCAAAGTTGGGTCCTTTTCTTCAAAGGAGGTGCAAGATACATCGAGTTCGAATGGTTCTGGCAGTCGTTCTCTCCAACCTTCTCCGACTACGGCCACGCCACGTCCCCCCTCTCGTGTGGTGGATGAGGACTACGACGAGGGTGTCGCGGATGCGCTCGTCGTTCTTTCACAATCCCACAGTGCGCTCATGCACTCGCCCACGCTGTCGAACGGCAGCAGGCATACAGTGACGTCGCCGCGGCCAGCGATATCTCATCGTGGGTCGGTCTCCACATCTGGCAGCCGTCCTTCTCCGCCCAGCGGAGGATCTCTCAAACGTCCTCTGAGCCCTGGTATGGATGAGATGGACAATAAGCGCACTCGGGTGGATTCCACCAAGCGTGGGCCGCCATCTCCTACTGGGCGGCACACACCTGTTCCTTCTTCGCGTCCATCGCCTATCCCTTTCCGGACACAACCTGCATCTCGTTCTCCAGAGTCTCGCCAGCACGGCGACGTTGGACATCCTTATCCCCCTAGCCCACCTCCGATTTCGGTGTCGCTACCCCCTCACCCGCGTCCGATCGGCGCCGGTCACGGTACACATGCCACCTCATCGGCGGCCATCGCGCTACCTCCCATTGCGACACTGTCCCCTGCGTCCACTGCCCCCTCACCTACGGACGACCGAATGACGATTGACCGGCGTTCGCCATCGCCGCCGCCGAGGGGCAAGTTGGCTGATGTGATGAACCCAGTAGCGGGGTCTCCAACGGCTCGGCCCATGGCTTCACCACCACGGTTGCATGAGAAGAAGGACCCTTCACCTGCCTAGTTTTTTTTTTCCCCATTCTTGTTGACGAGACTGCGGTTTCCGTAGTATAGGACAATCATATGATATGACGTATTGCTCATTTGCACAGAGACCCGAACCACGTATGTATTACTGCACATATGTACATGTAGCCTCGTCTGCCATTGCCTGATAGACATCGAATATACTGGTTTCTTCTTTTTCGCTTGGAGTTGTGGAATGTCCGGAATTTCGGAGCGATCCGAAGTGGTGCGTGCCATGGGTGCGTCGGTTAACCTTTTTTTTTTTTTTTTACCGTCCACTGCACAGCTGGCCTTGGCACTGCACCTCTCACCGTCATCTGGACACAGCTGCGTCTCGCGGCACACACACACACACACAGACGCCTTTTCTCTTACGATTTTTCTACTCAAAGTACGTCGAGCGACCAGGCATCGCGAGCCATCACGCTGCTGATAAAGACTAGGCCTGGTTCCAAGCAAGTTCCTCTTATGCTTCCCCGCCTATCATGACGTCTCTCGAGCACGTGTCCGTCAAGCATGCATTGGATCGTTTACCGTCTTGGGCTGGGATTGGGGGTGGGGTCATAGCTGAGGTGGAGGTCAAGGCGGAGGCAGTGGCGGAAGAAGCAGAGGTCGAGGAGGTAGGTGTTGGACTGGCCATCACCACGGACGACGACGAAGCGGAGGTCGCCCAAGTGAGCAACGCCGTGGGAGAAGGTCGACCGCACGCCGAGGACGAGCATCGGTATTCGAAGCAGGACGGCCCGCAGAACGACGACGACGAGGGGGTTGGTGGTGGTGGTGGTGGCGTGGGCACCTCTGCCTGCGCGTCTGATGCATCTCGCCCGTCATCCAGAGGCGCATCGACGTCGCCTTCGCGCTCGGATTTGCATTCGCATTCGCGATCGCAATCCTCGGCGAGGGGGCAGTTGGGCGAGTCGTCCGTCGCAACATCGTGGACTCAGGCGGACGTGGAGGGGCAAGGGGCGCGGCGCAGCGGGGACAGTGGTAGCGAGCGACGGCCGAGCGACGAGGTTCATTGTCGACATCGCGCCGACGGGCACGCGTTGGAGGAAGGGGCGGTCGAGGAACGGACCGAGGTGGTATCGCTGTCACACATGCGCCCAGGCACGGACAGGACGGGTGGTGACGTGTCGAGGAAGGAGGAGGTGCTTGTGATGCAGGAGGAGGATATAGGAGAGGCGTGGCATCCGCTGAGGCACAACGGTAAGGCACGGTCACAAGCGGACGACGAGGTGGTTCAAGGTGAACATGGAGAGACGGAAGTGGACGTCGGCGCTGCAGACCCACTGAGAGGCGAACAGTCACTGGAAACGGGCGAGAAGGATCGATGGCGAACGTTTGGGTCGTCTGGGCGCATCACACGACATTTGCGCCTCGAGTTCAAATCACCATCACCACAACCATGGGACGAGATCGATCCACCGACGGACAACAACGAGGCGTACACGTCCGACTATTACTCGACGCTTAATTCAAAGAAGTTTGGCACGCTGCAAAAGAGGTACGCTGGTGTGGAGTGATGGTGTTTCATTGTTGACGTCGGCTGTCCCTCTTTTTCTACTTGTAGTCGCCGGCGTCGATTGATTCCACACTCGTCGTATTACTTTGGACCACCGCCGTCTGACTCGGCGTATGGGACTCCTCCAGTCGGGCAGATAGGCATTCACCATCCGCGCGAAATAGTTCGCATCGAGCGGGACTACTTGGGGGGTGAATTGACGCAGTTCTCCCCAGTGTTTCCCCTCGAACTCGAAGGACGGGTACGTGGTTGTACATGCGACACGCGCCACTCATGTTTCATCGTCGGTGACAGATCACGCCGACCCAGTTCCACCAGACAGTCAACGATATCAACGAGATCTTGATATCGGCTCACAGTATACGACATGCATTTGTGGACAACCTTTTAGCGGTGATCACGCTGCAGCTGTCGACTCTGGTAACGACGACGCATTATGCCAAGGTGCGTGGCCGATCGTGGTGGGTGTATTCAAGTCTGAAACGGGAGGCATGCACTTGCAGGAGATGCGGCGGTTGAAAGAAAAGATTGAAGAGCTCAATGCGCGGCTATATAACCCGGTGGGGTTGCGTATCCTCTGGCCAGAGAGGGTTGCATTTCTATTTGTGAGTGGCTGTTGTTTGGGACATCTCAAGAGGTTGACACTGACGACGATCTTGTGCAGTTGGAGATCGAGTACTATGTGAGTGTTGCCTCACTTGAGACGAGCAGCATCCTGACGCAACTTTGGTGCAGTGATACCAACCTTGTGTCCTCGGACTGAAACGTCCAACTCGTACCGCGGAGTCACTCCTTTGGCTATTCCATATATTTTTTTCTATTCTTCCTTCAATTGTAGTCTTGGGTTATCGTCGTGGACATCTATTCGAATGTAATGTGGTGGTCCGGACGAAAGAGTGGAGACCGAAATGGCCTAGGGGGAAAATGAGTCAGGGCGAGTCTGCCGAGAGACCCGAGGCGATACAACGTGCAAGGCGGCACAGTTCTGGACCCGACGCCAGCCAGATTGACATGCCGTCGGCACACGCAACTTCGCCGTTAATATTAAATTTAAAAAGTAATAATAAAAATAAAAATAAAGAAACGGTTATCAGCCTCATAGCTTTTGGTGGGTACGACGACCCGAGGACACGATCTTCACAGGTCAGACCTAATCGACCATGAACTTCTCCTCCTCCGTCAACTCCCTCTGGGATATCTCACAAGTACCCTCCCACTTCTCACAGCTCCCAGAGGACGACTTTCTCGCCCTCCTTCATAAGCAGTTCGCCCCTCCAGACAATGCTAACCACGCCGACCGTCGACAGTCCTCCCACTCAGACGATAGCAGTCCCAGCCCAGTCAGCAACACAGATCCAACCTCGACGCACCACTCCCCACACGCCCGCCCAAACGATGCCGAAGATGCCCCTCTGAAGCGCAAGGCAAGCGACGACGACATACGACCCGGTCCCAGCTCAAAGAACCAGCACACCGGTGCGTCCCTTTCTCGCCAGATATGCAACCCTCTCCCCCTCACGAACTTCATCAGACGACGACCCCAACCTCGCAAAAAAGTCCCCGCCCATGAGACGCAAGTCGACCGGCAACCCGCAGGTTCGTCCATGTCACCCGCCCCCACCCCTTTGTCTCTCTCATCGCCGCCACGGTAGGACGAATCTCGCCTCCTCAAGCGCAAGGAGCAAAACAGAGCCGCCCAGCGTGCATTTCGAGAGCGCAAAGAAAAGCACGTCAAGGATGTAAGCCTTTAGTCCACTACCCCTGTCTACCTCGCCTCATCCCCCTGCCAGTTGGAGGACAAAGTGGCGGCGCTCGAAGCAAAGAACGAAGCGGCAGAAACTGAAAACACAAACCTGCGCGATCTCCTGTCCCGCCTGCAGCAAGAAAATCTCGCCTTGAAACAGGCCCAATTCACGTTTTCAGTCCCAAAGCCGGCAGCAATGCCTACCCCAGCTCCGACTTCGACCGCGCAGCCTCCCCCATTCAGCTTCTTTGGAACGCCCTCCCCATTCTCTCCCACGTCCGCGCCATCTCAGACGCCTGCGAAACATTCCGAATTTGGAACAGATATCGATTGGAGTTCACTCACGACCTTTGACCCATCCGTGCTCAGCGTACTCGACGAGCCATCAGAGGTGCCCATGCAAACAGATGCGGTCCCATCTCCGTTCGGCCAGTATGCATTACCACAGTCTTACAAAACTATCGCCAACAATCCACTTCTCATGTCATTCGTGGACGAACCTCAGTCAGCATCGTCGGTTAATACCACGTCTTCCACGAATTCCCTCGATCATTTTGCCTTCAACTATCCTGCGTCTTCCGACTCATGGTCCTCGACAGCCCAATCACCGCCATTCGCTCAAAATGGTGGGCACACAGATCTCTTGCAGCCGAATCATAACCTTGACGAGCTCTTTGGCGGCAATTACATGGGTAATCAGGGGCCGCTTGATTTCAATGCCCTGGTGGACTGCGCGTCGATGTCGCCCGTATCGCATGCCAACGGTGTGAAGTCTTCGTCTGGGAAGCCGCTACCATCGCCGCAACCGAACTCGAACGCATCCTCGCCGAGCACATCGACCACACAAAGTCCGTTCAGTTGGGCGAGTATATCACAACAGGGAGAGAGTCCACCATCAATATCGGAGTCGCCGGTAGGTGTCACTGCGCCGGCTTGTCAGCCTGTCATCTTGAGTCGTACCGACATTGCCAAGCATATCGTATCTGAAGGGCCATCGCCGTTTGTCGATCTAGCGAGTCCATCGTTGCGAAAGGTGTCTGATACGGCGGCGGGACCCATCATCTCCTGTCCAGGGTCGAGCCTTCCGCGGACGAAAGAGAGCCCGGACAACATTGAGGTGCTGAAAGCGTGGCGGTGTATTACGGAGAACCCGCATTTCAAGGTTCGTGTGCTACTGGATGATGTTTGATGAGGCCCTCTGAATGGATGTGATGACAGGATGCGGACGTCAACGAATTGTGCACCGAGTTTTCGAAGAAGGCTCGGTGTGATGGCACCAAGGTGGTATTAGAACCCGAGAGCGTGCACCAGTTGTTTGAACGGTTCAAGAAGCTGCAGCAACAACAGATATCGACACAACAACTACAGCCTGATCATCCTAGCTCGTAGTCCTCCGCTGCGTCCCTCTCTTACTTTTTATTCCTTTTATCCTTGGCTGTTCATATGTATCGATCTTGCCATCACTGTCTCGTCTGGTTGTACATGTCGACACGTTTTCTTCTCACATTAGTGCTAGACTGTCTTCACGTCTTTTGTTGGTCTACCTGTTTGCCTTCTACCATACTTATGTATCGATTCTGTGTATACTTGTAGTGGGACGGTCTCCGAATTCACCTAGTTCACGACTGAGATCCTCGGTGATACCGGAAGTCGGGTCGCTTACTGCTCAGGGTGTCCAAGTACTGAGTCAGGCCCATCAGGGACCAGACAATACTATCCTGTCCAATAACTTCGGCACGACCATCGACTTCAGCAGTTTCTCAGAACATGGTATTCCATACAACTCCCTCACTATATACCTTACTGGGTATAATGTATACTATATTCTGAGCCTCTTCGAACTTGAACGAGCAAAAATAAGGCAGAAATGAGCAAGATAGAAAAAAAGGTCAATGTCACGCTGAATTGTCACTCTGATGTTGCATGCCAAATGATGCCGAGGCTGAGTTTCAACTCACCACTTTTGCCGTCCCACAATACCCAGCAACCGATTCATACGACATTCCTAGGGACGTGACGCGCACAACAACATTTTATGATCACTTCTTGCCACACGTCGAGACACGACGGTATATATAGTCATTACTTGGACAATGTTGATATTATCAATGGTACATACCATCTTCTTGTATATGCTGGCATATCGTTTACAGGCATGTCTAGTAGTGACGACTTGGACTAATCACTCTGTCGATTTCAGTCATGCCGAGCTGAGTTTGATTTCTGCATAGGTGACAAAAGTGTGACTGAATGTGACTGCCGAGGTTGATGAACTGCCAAAGCTATTGGACAGGATAGTAATATTCATGTTTCACAAACACTCAGGGTCAGTTTGGTTCCTTGGCACGGTCTGCTCGGCGAGCGTGAGGTCCAGTCGGATACCGGACGCGATTGGAGCATTCTGCACCACTGCCTGTCGCGCGAGTGGGCTGAAGGATCGCCTCATCATGGTATCAATCACTAGAGCGATGACCAACATCCCCGCATGCCACACACAACACCGTATCGATGCGGGCCATCATGGGTATTACCCAGTACATGGCGTGGCCCGGCGGTGGTGGTCACACGGTCATAGTGCGCCTTCGCTTGACGTCTCCTTCTTTTCCACACAAGGCACGCAACAATGTGGTATCTATGCAAAGGGCTCGAGAGTGACTGCACAGGAGTGGGAGCTATCCGTTGCTCGTCGTCATGCGTGATGATGCGGCGGCCTAAATGATTGTACACCACTGCCTCCTTTTTTTTTTCTCCATTGATCGACGATCTTCCTCCCCCGCGGAAACAGTACATAGACTCCAGTGTCAAGTTGGAAAATACCGTGCCATGCACAACCGTGACGTGGACAAAGTCCGAGCGACTCAATGAGCCGACTCGCTCGCAAGTTGTCACCCCCTCGGGCGATTCGTGTGGTAAATTGACGGGCTGCGCCTATTCGAGGTAGACGTGCAGTTGAAATGTGCAGACCGGAACTTCCGAACGTAGTCGTCGTTGACTCAGAGCCGACGCCAACGGAAAATACGATCATGGGACATTTGAATATGGTACGGCGAGTACGAGGACACCGTAGTTTCACCATGTCGACGCCTGCAATGCATTAGTGCCACGTCTGTGTGATGATGGGCATGCTTCGGCGTGTACTCTCGTCGTACATGTTTGATAGCGTCCCATCAAGCGTACGTGTGCACCGCAGTCACGGTGACCAATCCATCTACCGGTGAATCCCTCGAGAACATGCACATTTCAGAGGCTTGCGAAACTGCGTCGTGTCGTGAGCGTCCCGCGGCCTGTCAGTACGTCGCCTGAGAGTGGTCGCCTTCTGTCACCTGCTGGAGTGGGTGCTTGTGAGCGCCGCGGGGTCTTGTCATCGCACGACAATCCGCCTCGGGGTGTCCATGTGCTACCACCCCTTGAAGCGACGATATGATGAGTACTCCAGGCTGTCTCGGTTCGTCGATGCACTCCATTCAAAACTCAACACTCAATGGTCCCTCCGCGGTAGTGTCGTCGCTCGCTACGACCCCTCTCTTTCTGATCCGCGGATTTCCCCCTTTCATTTCCCCCCCCTCAAAATGTTTTGTAACAGGATTACGACGACGCTGTCCTGTCGACGTACAAGCCTCTCGGATCGCGCAGGCGTTCCCCCCCAAAAAAAAAGGCCAGCAAGGCGTAACATGTGATCAAAGAATGCAACGATAGTTTCTAAAACGAGAACCAGCAATCCGATAAGAATCATCATCTACGACGGAAAAACAAAAGCTTTTGCGCATATGACAACCGAGAGCCGAGCTCGAGAAGCAGGTTTAAATTTAGAACTTCGGGCGCGGTCGTTCGATCTCTGGCTCAAGGCCGGAGTACCAAAAAGTGCCCAATATCCTTTTATGGCAGTTTTGCCCCAACAGGGCGCCGTCCCGGCCTGCGTGGCCTGCCAATTTGAAACAAACCGACGGGGAGGGGGGCTCAAACAAGCGCGTCGGACATTTCCGACCACAGCGTCGAGCTAAATCCGCAATCGGTGAAGCTAACGAAATTAGGGTAAATGGCATCTACTCGGTGTGAATGTTGGTGGTACGTGTCCCGGATCATGTGCCGTCGTTATCTCGTACGTCAGATATCGGTCACGGCGGCGAGCGTCAGACAATACTACTACTAGGGGCCTTGTTGTGCTTTCTTTATCAGACACAACGGTTGATTGGCAACGCGCATAGGAAAGAAAAAAAAATATTCCAGAGCTTTTTCTCGCTATGCAAAATGTAGTCTTATCATTGATCCTCTTCAGGGAATCGGTTAGCTGGTAACCGAGATAATCGATGGTTTAGGACCAATCAGAACTAGCCAGGACCACCTTCAAATCCTCAGAAGAATGAGGTCGGGCACCATGTTGATAGTGTAGTGGATGCTGGCCACCACGTCGTAGTAGTCGCTATAGATCATGCCGAATTATTGGTTGGCTCGTGCTTTGTCCAGATTTCTGGTCTTTTTTTTTTCTGAGGGAAGTCTTGGTGCAGCGAGTCCATAGCACAATGCACTCTCATTGATTCACCTGTATGTATGATACAATAACACCTTGGCAATTTAGGCATTTGGGCCAAAAAAACCTGAAAGCCAAGATAGTGTGGCCATTGTAATCATATCCAACGGTACACGATCACCAGCTACAGAAACGCTTCCACCTGCATCTGCCAAATCCGTGCGTACTCCCCGCCTCGGGCCAATAACGCTTCGTGCGTACCCATTTCAAGAACCTCTGCATTGTCCATATACCTGGCGGGGAAAAGGGTATCAAAGTCAAATTAGATTAGAATCGAACAGGAGGGTGACTGGCGCACAAGATGAGATCCGCGTGACGCGTCAAGTTTCCAAACCTGTGCGAGGAGAAAATCATGGTCTTGTTCCCCCGCAAGACGCGTAGTCTCTCAAACAAGTCTAAGATGTACGGCGCATAGAAGGGCGAGTCAACTAATGAGCGAGACAGGGGGGACCGCGGGGCATACCGTGCTCTGCACGTGGATCGAGGGAAGCGCTTGGTTCGTCAAAGAGCAGGAGACCAACAGAGGGTTCTGTCTCAGTGACGAGCGAGCGCATGAATGTCCGCGAACTAGTGAACAACAAGGGGTCAGGAGTGACAAGGAGAGCAACATGATGTGCGAAAGACGGTAGAGTAGAAGGCGCTGGACGTACACGGCCAGCCGTTGCATCTGTCCGCCACTGAGCGCCGATTTGTCCGTGGTGCGCATTCCACCCGCTCCACGAACGCGGCTATAGTCCACTTTGCGGCCAAAGAGCATAGTAGTGCCTTCAGGAAGGGGTGAGTAGTAGTCCTTCACTGGTCGGTCCAGGTAGGTGTCGAATCCCTCTGGTAGCTTGTCAACAAACTCTTCGGCACCTCCCAATCGGGCTGCTTCGCGGATTTTATCGTCATCATAAGTGAGGTCTGGATTTCCTAGTCCAATATTTTCTTTGATCTGCAGATGGCACAAGTATCATGAAGAGCACCGGAGCCAACGGAACACTGGGACATACTGATAATGGGAAATAGGTGTAATCTTGAAACAAAATTGACATCGCACGGCGCAAATCAGCAAGTTTAAGTGTTTTGATATCCGTGTCATCAATCAGGATCGTGCCCTCAGTCGGGTCATACAAGCGTGAAATCAGCTTCAAAATGGTGCTCTTCCCTGAACCATTTACACCAACAATGATCTAGATAGGAAAGCTCAATAAACAACAAAATGCAGTCGAGCGAAAAAAAAAAAGCGTACGCAAAGCTGCCCAGCTTCAATTCTGAATGAGACGTTATGTAGTGCATAACTTTCCGAACCCGGATATCGAAAAGATACATTTCTGGGAGCGTGTAAGAACACACTACTGATTGAATATATCCATACTTGCCTAAACTCAATCGAAATTCCATGGCGGAGAGCCTGTTGATCCTGAGGAAATGGAACGTTCCCATCTACGATTCTGTTGCGGATATTGGCTATCTCATATAGCTTCCGGACGCTCGTGAACTGGTCGGCAAGAGAAAAAGATTCCCCGAAAAGAGAGAAAAGGCTCGCGGTAAACATATTAGCGGTATGATTGATGAGTGTGAGGGAGGCAATTGAAATGGGTATCGAGGTAGGATATTGGACGGCTCTCAGAGTGAATACAATCTGGTGGCGGTAAGGCATTCGCCTCTGGAACAACGGTAGACGCACACACCTGAGGAAGCTCACGCATCGGCTCGCGAAGGATAGACGTCAATGTCAACCGGTCTTGAACTAAATGACTATATTTCATTTCTGGGAAGTCACCTGCATCATCCCCGATGCGACTGGCAGCGTCACGATACACTGCAAAAAATTGATCAACAGCGTAGGTCCGTCACAAGGAAACGTACACTTTGTCAAATGCTTGCCGAGGTTGCCAGCGACAACTTCTTTGCGGTGTGCAGGATTGTCCACAAGGTATTTGTAACCTTGCATTCGGACGTAATCGTTGTCACTGGTCGTTGCAGCCCAAACTGACCACATGTATGAGAACAGGACCCCGCAAAATACAAGATGGACAACCACCTAAGGCACCAGACATGAAGCGCCGCCCACTAAGCCATTGGAATACTGGCTGAGAAAAACTGAGCAGGGCGAACAACATCCCGTCTTGCTGATGTCTCAGTACGCTAATAAGAACCGACACTTGTGAGAGCAGCCGAATCACGGTGCTCAGGACATTTATTGTCATTCGGATGGTGTCCCAGGCTACACTGGACTTCCAAGAGGTGGACCAAGCACTCTCGAGTTGGAGTTGTATTGCAGGATCCTCAAAGGTGGGAACGTCGAGCCGTGCCATAGCGTGGAATATGTGATTGGCGTAGTATTGTTTGATAGTTATGTTGAGTGGGTGTGATATGCGATACTTGGCGTGCTGTAGAAGGCGCTCCACAATTGTGCAAATGATACGCCCTGCGGCGATATGTAAAAGAACATCCTTGTCGACTGTGCGTTTCTCGACCGCAGTCTCAACCTGCACAACGTCGAACTCCACTTCGGGATATGGATAAAGGCGAAACATACCAGCGAGAGAAGTTGCCCAGAATACCTAGGAGAAGTGTGAGAAGGTTAATACGCGTGCAGAGAGTGGGGCTGACCATAGAGAGACTGCGGGTATTAAGGAGTTGGCGACTTCGACGGCGAGGTAGAGCAAAACCAAGATCAAGCAGCGACGTATACTGCATACGTCCTTGAGCATCCTCCATACATATGGAAGGCCTTGGAACATTTGCGAAGCAGTCTCTAGACGCGAAGCGCCTGGGATGGGGATATTGGAGTTTCTCTCCTCATAGAGGTCCCATACACCGAGGCGGGTATGTTTGACACGTATGGCATCGTGTGGGTCGAATGGGCCAGATCTATGCAGTGGTTTCCGAGCTTTGCGATTCATCAGCCAGCACACGAACGTTGAACGTTGAACAAGTGCAACCGCGTTCTGTGTTTGGTTACATCATCGTTGGCCGAGGCTCGACCGTTCATATTCATTGCCGCGACCCAACATCAATTAATGGCGACCAACATGGCCTCGGATCTGTCTTCCCTCCTAAACTCGTCCAGGGCACTCAATACCCATCTCTCTCGACCTGACCTTCCGTCTGTCAACCTCACCCTCGACCAGATCGAGGCTCAATCTCGCAGACTCGTCTCTCGCCAGCCGAGCGCGCCAACGGACACAGACAGAGCGTGAGTCTGGTACCATACACCCATCTTGCATGTGCTGCTCACGGTATTGTATAGGAATTATCTACTTGCACAGGCGCATGTCGATGCACCCGCGTTGGCGAGTTCAATAGCCCATTTAAATACGTCCGCCACTTTCTCTCCGCTACAACCACTCCAAGACACTGACGTCGCGGGCTATCTCCGACATGCACACGAGCAAAATCTTATTTCCACAATCGAGGAGGGTAGGAGAGAGACGCAGGAGGACTTTTATCGTCTTCTCGAAGATCGCAGCAGGAAGGATTGGGAGGCGAAGAAAAGAAGGGTCTTTGAGGAGCTCGGAGGTCGCTCGACTAGCGATAGCAACGCGTTGGCCGAGATGAAGAAGAGCTTCCATGCAAGAGGAAGCCTTGCTGTGCGTGCCACTCAGCCTTGTCTTGTTTCGCTGTCTTAGAATACTGGTCTGATAGGCAAGCACGGGTCCAAGCCTGACCCTTCAGATGCAGAGCAAGATGATGGCGTACGACCGTGCGGTCGGCGAACTGAATGCATCCAGGTTACGGGGAACGTCTTGTCCCATCATTCATCTTCTCATGCAAGCCGCTGCGAGCCTCAACGCAGAGGTAAACTAGTGACACCTACTGATTTTGTTCTTTGACATTCGTGCGTCCCTCAGGCTGCATCTTCTCAAATGATGTTCAACTTCCACGTCCTTGCAAAAATCACCAGTGAACCTCCCGCTCTCCCTCCGGTTGAGCATGCAGGTGCTCACATCCTCAATGCACCCTTGTTCGAACGAAAATATGCGCGCACCTACCTTGCGGATTTGGATTCACGCGAAGCATCTGCTCTGAGGACCCAAATCGCCAAAGGATCCCAAAAGGCGCTTGAGGACCAATACTGGGACGTTGTCGAGCGGTCGATTCAGTCAAGGCCGATGGAGGCACGCCTTGGCGGTGACCCAAGCGTTGTAAACAAGATTCGGGCGTACGTACTCATGAAATATTACAAGAACGGAGAGTGGGAAGATCGAATAGAAGCAAGTACTATGCATCCCTTGTGGTTGTTGTCTGACCATGCGTTGTTGTAGCTTGTAGCTGGCCAGCCGCTATGGGCAAAGCTATTTTACCTCATACGCACCGGCCACGCACAGGAGGCGCTGGACGAAGCACTCCGGTTCCAGGCGGCGATTGACCACCGGGAAGCCAGCTTCGTGAGCGACTTCAAGTCTTGGATCGAATCTCCCGATAGACGGTGTGTTCGGAATCGCGTACTAGACATGTATAGCAACTTATCGTCGACCAGATTATCAAAACCCCACAGAGATCATTTACAGAGCGTCTATAATGCGTACATGCTGCACTCTGCTTCAGCTGACCCGTTTAAGCTTGCGTTGTACAAACTCATGGGTCGCTTGGAGCCCTCCAGGCGTGCGGTACCTCAGGTCACAATGACCACAGAAGACTGGCTATGGTTCCAACTCGTGATGGTATATATCATATTTCATTGACGATGTGATGTGTCTTACTGACGCAAATAGGTTGATGAGGAAGAGGAAGGGGGTCTCCGTGGGCTAACGGAAGTTTTGTTGAGTTACGGTGAGCGTCATTTTGATGCGGCCAATCTGGGCATCTGGGCGACCGTACTACTCCTGTGTGGACAATTTGAAAGGGTCTGTCATTTGCATCAGTGTGCTGCATGCATCGACTAATACCTGCTTGCAAGGCTGTGGCTGCTCTGTGGGAGCGCCCAGAAACCGAAATCGAGGCGGTCCATATTGCGATTGCGTTGGCATACCATGGTTTGTTACGTGTCCCTTCGCGTGCAGAGACGTCTGAGCTTGGACCTCGTATGTCCTTCCACTTTCTGAGCTCCAAGGGATCGCTAGACATTCCTTCTGACAGTGACCCTATCACCTCTTGGTCCTCCCGCCTTGAGTCTCTCAACGCTGATCTGGCGCTATGTCCGCCAGTTTGTGAAAATGGATGCAAAAGAGGCACTTCAATATGTTTACTGCGTTTGCCTGTCCGCAGACCAAGGTGACGGTGTCGGAAAAGAAAATTTGGAGAGCGCTTGGGAACTCGTGCGACGTATTATTGTATTGGCGCACTCAGGGCCTGCATGGGAGGAGCTCGTTGGTGGGTTCAGACCCGATGGCACGAAATTTGTATGTTTCTTGTCTCATCGAGTCCTACCTTTCTGACGTGCCACCGTCCACGATCAACAGAGTGGCGTCATCGAACAAGGCGCTTCATTACTCCACCTCCAAAACACGGCTCAGTATAATGACCAAATTCTCATTCGGGCCGCACGCGACTCGGAAGCAAACGATCGCATTCCTGAAGCGATCAAGTTGTACAACCTCGCTGGCGACTACGCTACCGTGATCGCGTGCCTCGCGCAAGCGCTCGGGAATACACTCTCGCCACCGACCACGGGAGGGGAAAACGAAAAGGGAAGGGTGATCGAAAAGACGGCTGTTGAGATTTTGCGACACTATGAGAGGATGAATAGGGCCGTAGGACGGGATAGAGATGCTGCAGTGAAGCTTCTAAGAGTACGGGAAGCAATGAACGCAAAGAACGCCGGGAGACCGGACGTGACACTGGAGGTCCGTCGCCCTTTTCATCTTGCGATTGTGAATCTTGGACGGCTGACGTCCTTGTACTAGATCATGGAGTCGACGGACCTTATTCCCTTGGACGGGGATGTCGCAAAAATCACTCGCAGAGCAGAAGAGTTCAAGGATCTGCATGATGCGCTTCAACGCAATCTGCAAGTGTACTTACCTCTGACGATGGATTCTCTCGCAGCGGTGCACCAATCGGTCAAGTCATCCGCTGTAGCTGAGGCCACACGACAGATGGTAAGTTGTACCCCGCCTACATTCCCATGAATCTGACCCCACTTCTTCAGACCCTGACTTCATTGCGAAAGAAGTCGAGATCGTTGATGGTGTTTGCTGGGATATTGAAATACCGGATGTCGCCCGACGTGTATTCATATCTGGCCAGGTTGGATGTCGAAATTGCATTGTAACGTCTTTTTGTTGCTCAAAACAACGTACTTGCCTACGTCGTGATCATACGGAGTGCTATACCTAGTGTTAAAACAGTTCCTCATCGTTGGGCTGGTACTAGACCCTCCTCGTTTCCATCTTCGTCCGCCTCAATCCAGTCCGCTGTCGTCCTACACAAGGACGCAATAGCACAATGGGAAGACAACCGCGTAACCACCGTCCCGCTCCCATTCAATTATTGAACTTCTCGTCATGACCGACCAATGCATCAACGTTGAAGGACGGGAAATGATGACCTGACAAGGACAGCGGTGATAGTGCATGCCCCATCACACGATGACAACGGTGCAGGGCGCGTGACACTCACTCTCGTCATCACGCTTGCCCCCCGCGACGATAACGAAGGTGCGCCCATGGCCAATGCTCGACGCCACTTCAACGACAGCGACAGTGCTAGTCACGGCGTGCCACCCCACTAGGACAATGACTGGCAAGGGGCGCCACAACTTGTTGAATGCGGACGAAGGCGCAGGACTTGTGCCCGCTGTCCCTCTAGCACTACCCCCATCCTATCCACCACATGCATGCCAATGCTGCCATGAGCAGAGAGCTCGCGACGACGACGGCACGAAAAATAGCCGTGTTCTCCCTCTTTGAGTACCCCTGTTCCATACGACGACGACAATTGGCATGTTTATAAGGCCTGGATAGGAACATCATGCGTGGCGCACCCACTGCAACAACTCCACGGCGACATAGTTAGAGTCCGGTCCGAGTCGCCTGCTTGTGGCCGGGCCGTGAGTATCGGAAAGTTTTTTGTAAGGGCCGGACGCTCAGGCTGTTAGGGTATAGTAACCTTGATATGGCCAGCAAGCCGCGTTTCTCATCATCACCAGAAAGCACGATTTCTGGCCACACAACACAAACTCTTAGAATGGGTTACCTTTTCCGATGCAAGGCAAGGCTTCCTAGGACCTGTACTGACCTCGGTCCGGTCGAGGAGTCGTCTACTTCCGGCAATCATTGGCTCCCTCGCCATTCCTCCGTTTACCTTCACCCCCAATCAAACAGACAGCCTCGAAAGAGAGCTTTTACGTCGTCAACAACGACAAGGCGCCAGCTTCTAAAGGTCTCCGAGATGTTCATGACAGGAAGGCTTGGTGCTCACTTCCAAGACTTCTCTTTCTGAGTTGAGTCTCTGATCCGCATCATAATACCGGCCTAGAAGTTTTAGTGGAGGAGACGTAGATAAGTGTAACAATGCCCCATCTGACGACAAGATTCGCAGGACACCTGGATACTTACCACCATCGGATTTGTAATTCACTACACAGCTCAGCGACGGACCGCAGATTCGATAGACGAAGTCAGCATTCTTGCCGTGTATCCGCGCTGCGTAATTTGAATCGTGCCGACTGCCCCGGGATGAACATTATTTAGTCTCGCACCACAAGTACTCAGGATCAAGCGGCCCACTTCAATCGTGCTGTTTTGCCATGCCTCTACTCAACGCAGCTTGGATCTCCTTGCCACTGGCCTGTGTCGTTAGCATCCTGCTTTGGAGTTGGGCGTACGTCCACCGTATCGTCCGCATACGAGACGGCCTCCCCATTCCGCCAGGTCCCTCTGGCCATTGGCTGTTTGGAACACCCTTCCCCAAGTCTCGGCAAGTACATCCCTTCACGAGCGAAATGAACCCTAGTTGATCGCCTTCAAAACTAGTGCTCCCTTTAAGCTCGCAGAGCTGACAAAAGAATATGGCCCTGTTTTCTCCTTGAGACAGGGTCCAAGGCTTTTTGTCGTCATCGGTCGATATCAAGCGGCGATGGAAATCATGGAGAAGGAAGGTGCATCTGTTGCTGATCGCCCTCGCTTCATTGCAGCGGCGGACACCCTCTCGGGAGGGATGAGAGTTGTCTCGTCCAGGAGTGGAGACCGACTTCGCAGGATTCGAAGGTATTGCTTTCCCAACCCACATCTCGATCTTGCTCATGCTTCATGCAGGGCTCTGCATGCCATGATGCAACGCAAGGTGGCAGAGACGTATGAGCCGCTTCAGTTTCATCATGCAAAAAACGTATTGCTTGACATCCTTGACGATCCTGAACGGCATCAGATGCATCCCAGGCGGTATGTGGAATAATCGTAAGAATAAGTTGCATGCCCTCAACAGTCGATCAGATATGCAGCGTCCGTGGTGATGGGAATTACATACGGAAAGGTCACACCGACTTCATACAGTGATCCAGAGGTCGTTGCTGTAAACCTGTGCCTCAGGCGATTTGGAGAGGCGGTCCTCCCTGGGGCATACCTTGTGGATACATACCCCATCCTACAATATGTCCCCGGGTATCTCACGCAGCTGAAGAAATGGCACCAAGAAGAGCTCGCACTTTTCGAGGGACAGTTGGATACCGTACGAAAGCAGATGGTAAACGCACTCGACTACCATGGATCTGGGAGCTCACTCGTCAAAACAGAAAGAGGGCACCGCACGACCGTGCTTTGCTAAGTTCCTGATTGAAAACCAACGAGAATACAGGATTCAGGACAAGGAGATGGCATACATAGCGGGTGCCATGTTTGGTGCGGGTGCAGAAACGGTGCGTTTTATCGCAGAAGCAGCATCATTTTATTCAAGTGTGTGCGTTTAGACTGCCGCTGCGATCACGATCATGATAATGGCGGCTACCCTACATCCAGAAGCTCAAGCGAGAGTACACGATGAGTTAGACGAGGTCATTGGCCGAGGAAGATGTATGTGAATGCATGCATTTGACATCGGCCCATTGACTGATTGCGTTGACCGCAGTGCCTACATTCATGGACCAAGAGGCTCTTCCTCAAGTCGTTGCTTTTACACTCGAGAGTCTCAGGTGGCGGCCTGTGAGTGTTGGAGGTACGCTACTGATCTGGTTGCAGCTACATACAGGAGACTCACTATAACCAAGGGATCGCGCATCGTGCCACGAAAGACATTGTCTGGAAGAATTACGTGATTCCCGAAGGCGCGACGGTTATTGGAAATCATTGGCAAGACTTTGTGAGCATCTAATACGAGAACAGGGAATAATAGACATTCTAGGGCAATCGCAAACGATCCGGACGTCTTTCCGAACCCTGAAAAGTTTGACCCGCAACGTTGGCTGACGGCGGAGGGGACTGTGCGAGATGACCTCAAGTTTTGTACTTTTGGATTTGGACGACGGTACGTCATGATGTATATGTTTTTGAATATGATTCTACCTTTGTCTCGGTATAGAATCTGTCCCGGGCAACACGTTGCAAACCGATCGATTTTCATCAATGCGGCTCTCATCCTTTGGGCATTTCGCATGTCGGAAGATCCCAAAGCGCCCATCGATTCATTTGGTTTCTCGGATTCAGTGAGCCAGATTGCAGATCTGTTTCGAGTGATATTTGAGCCTCGGTCGAGCGATGCGCATATCAGGGAGTTGTGTATGGAGGTGGATGATGAGTATGTGGTGTAAGTTGGATGACACCCAACTTCTTGAAATAGAGAAACAATGTATTTCCTCTACGTGATGTAGATATTTCCATTGTGTATGGTATCTATAGTCCCACACTCGCTGGTTTCATGCATACCAATAGATCCTCTTAGTGACTCTGCCATGGGTACACATGCTCAGTTGTTAGCAAAAGTGTCAAAACCTGCTAGCAAGGCTGTGCTAGGCCATGCTAGATTGTGTGATGCCAGTAAGCACTGCTAGGCCTGGAGCTGCATGCAAGGAAATACTCCTTGCAAGTGATGCACAACCCCATACAAGCTACTAGCAATGTATGGGCTTGATTTGCTTTTCAAGGTCTTGTTAGGCTTACTATTCCTTGCTAGACCAATTATGTATGTACATAGAATATTATGCTATGCTAGGGCCTTATTTGCTTGCTGGGGCTTGCTAGTAACATCTACCAGCCTGAATGGACACCTGTTACACTCACTATATGTTTCATCATTTTTCCTTTAATTTCTTTTCATTTTACCTTTACTTTACTTTTTATCTGCTTCTATCTTATCTTATCAGGTCATGTGACTCACAGCCACAACACCATATGGGCATGACTACTTTAGATCCTATGATGTTATCATGATATTATAGCACAGCCCAGCATAGCAAAAGTCCAAATCTCTGTTCTCATTACTTATTTATAACATCATATCCTAAGTCCAAGGCCTAGACTCTTATCATCACTTATCTTACAGAATAACACATCTGTTATAATTTTCCTTTATTATCAGATCTCATTAATTCTTTCTATTTCTTTCACTCAAATAGAGGGTGTCATCAGAGCAATTTACAAAGTCACTGTTTATGAAGACAATATTTTTATCTCACTTTTATAACCTTTCATATGATATTCTCTCTATTTCTTCATCCTTCATTCTCCCTCTTTTTCTTGTCCACCATAGTACTCATTTGCTTACTTTCCTTTGATGACTCATTCTTGACATGGTGACTTATTTTTTGTTCTCTATTATTCTACAAGTTTCCATGGTCTGTGCACATCAACTACATGGCATTTACCTTGGACACTTTCCTATGTAATTCCTCAGCTAGTTCTATAGAACTCAGCATTGTTTCTAGTCTTCCTCAGTCACTTGATTGTCCATATACTTGCTTTAGAGGAGGCCCTTGTCTTTGTTGTTAGTCTTAGTCCACTTAGAGTGACTGCTACAAGATTGTTTGATGCTATAGTATTAACAATAGAACTAGCTCACCTCTTTTGTCTTTTTACCATAAAAAGACATCCACCATTTTATCCTCAATATCTAAGGGCACCTTTTGTACCTTTTCTTGTTTCCCATCTCATTCTTCCTCTCCACCTTGTTGAATCTCTAGACCAAGCTCCTCAAAAGATCCTTGGGCTGCCTCCTTGACTGTACCTCACCTCTTAGAAGAAACTAATTGGGCTACTGTTTAAGCCCAGAATCTCATCATTATTAATGCTGTAGCATCAAACTATCTCTCAGCAGTCACTTTGAATGGATTGAAACTGACAACAAAGACAAGGGCCTCCTCTAAGGCAAGTATGTATATAGGCAATCAAGCAACTGAAAAAGATTAGAAACACCAATCAGTCAAGTCATCCACTATTGCTGAGGCCACACAACAGATGGTAAGTTGTACCCTACCTACATTCCTATGAATCTGACCCCACTTCTTCAGACCCTGACTTTGTTGTGAAAGAAGTCGAGAACGTTGATGGTGTTTGCTGGGATACTGAAATACCAGATGTTGCCTGACATGTATTCATATCTGGCCAGGTTGGATGTCGAAATTGCATTGTAACGTCTTTTTGTTGCTCAAAACAACGTACTTGCCTGGGTTGTGATCATACGGAGTGCTATACTTGGTGTTAAGACGCGGTAATAATAATAACGGGTCACCCTACCAGGACAATGACTGGCAAGGGGCGCGACAACTTGTTGAATGCGGACGAATGCACAGGATGTGTGCCCACTGTCCCTCTGGCACTACCTCCATCCCATTCACCACATGCATGCCAATGTTGCAATGAGCAGAAAGCTCGCGACGACGATGGCGTATTCTCCCTCTTTGACTGTACCCCTGTGTCAGACGACAATTGCCATGTTTATAAGCTTCATGCGTACGTAGGGTCCGGCCCGAGTCTCCGGCTTGTGGCCAGGCCGGTCCGGGCTCCCAATACCAGAAAGCACGCCTCCTAGCCACACAACACAAGATCTTAGAATGCGCCACCTTTTCTGATGCAAGGCTATGCTTGCGTCTGCTTTACCTGAAACAATGGCACCTAGCACCTGTACTGACCTCGGTCCGGTCGAGGAGTCGTCTACCTCTGGCTCCCTCGCCATTCCTCCGTTTACCTTTCACCCCAATCAAACAAGCAGCCTCGAAGGAGAGCCTGTCCGTCGTCAACAACAACAACAACAACAAGGCGTCAACTTTCAAAGGACTCCAAGACATTCACGACAGGAAGGCGTGGGTACTCGGGGTCGCCAAGACTTCTCTTTCTGAGTCGATCCTCTGATGCGTGACGACTGATCCGCATCATACAATCGACGTAGATACGTGTAATAATGGCCCATCTGACGATAAGATCCGCAGGACACCTGGATACTTACCAACTTCAGACTTGTAATCCACCACACAGCCCAGCGACGGATTGCTGATTCGACAGACGAAGGTTGGCATTCTCGCCGTGCATCCCCGCACGGTAATGCATAAATTTCGCACCGACTGTCCCGGGATGAAAGGCTCTCTACACTATTTAGTCCCGCACCACAAGTGCTCAGGATCAAGCGCCCCACTTCAATTCTGCCATGTTCCCATTCGACGCAACTTGGATCTCCTTGCCATTGGCCTGTGTCGCTATCGTCCTGCTTTGGAGTTGGGCGAACGTCTACCGCGTCATCCGCCCACGAAATGGCCTCCCTATTCCGCCAGGTCCCTCTGGCCATTGGCTGTTTGGAAAACACTTCCCCAAGTCTCTGCAAGTACATCCCTTCACGAGCGAAATGAACCCTAGTTGACCGCCTTCAAAACTAGTGCTCCCTTTAAGCTCGCAGAGCTGACAAGAGAATATGGCCCTGTTTTCTCCTTGAGACAGGGTCCAAGGCTTTTTGTCGTCATCGGTCGATATCAAGCGGCGATGGAAATCATGGAGAAGGAAGGTGCATCTGTTGCTGATCGCCCTCGCTTCATTGCAGCGGCGGACACCCTCTCGGGAGGGATGAGAGTTGTCTCGTCCAGGAGTGGAGACCGACTTCGCAGGATTCGAAGGTATTGCTTTCCCAATCCGCATCCTGATCCTGCTCATGCTTCATGCAGGGCTCTGCATGCCATGATGCAACGCAAGGTGGCAGAAACATATGAACCGCTTCAGTTTCACCATGCGAAAAACATGTTGTGTGACATCCTTGACGATCCTGAACGGCATCAGATGCATCCCAGGCGGTATGTGGAATAATCGTAAGAATAAGTTGCATGCCCTCAACAGTCGATCAGATATGCAGCGTCCGTGGTGATGGGAATTACATACGGAAAGGTCACACCGACTTCATACAGTGATCCGGAGGTCATTGCTGTAAACCTGTGCCTCAGGCGATTTGGAGAGGCGGTTCTCCCTGGGGCATACCTTGTGGATACATACCCCATCCTACAATATGTCCCCGGGTATCTCACGCAGCTGAAGAAATGGCACCAAGAAGAGCTCGCACTTTTCGAGGGACAATTGGATACCGTACGAAAGCAGATGGTAAACGCACTCAACTACCATGGATATGGGAGCTCACTCGTCAAAACAGAAAGAGGGCACCGCACGACCGTGCTTTGCTAAGTTCCTGATTGAAAACCAACGAGAATACAGGATTCAGGACAAGGAGATGGCATACATAGCGGGTGCCATGTTTGGTGCGGGTGCAGAAACGGTGCGTTTCATCGCAGAAACAGTATTGTTTTATTCAAGTGTGTGCGTTTAGACTGCCGCTGCGATCACGATCATGATAATGGCGGCTACCCTACATCCAGAGGCTCAAGCGAGAGTACACGATGAGTTAGACGAGGTCATTGGCCGAGGAAGATGTATGTGAATGCATGCATTTGACATCGGCCCATTGACTGATTGCGTTGACCACAGTACCTACATTTATGGACCAAGAGGCTCTTCCTCAAGTCGTTGCTTTTACACTCGAGAGTCTCAGGTGGCGGCCAGTGAACATTGGAGGTACGCCACTGATCTGGTTGCAGCTACATACAAGAGACTCACTACGATCAAGGGATCGCGCATCGTGCCACGAGAGACATTGTCTGGAAAGATTACGTGATTCCCGAAGGCGCGACGGTTATTGGAAATCATTGGCAAGACTTTGTGAGCATCTAATACGGGAACAGAGAATAATAGACATTCTAGGGCAATCGCAAACGATCCAGATGTCTTTCCGAACCCTGAAAAGTTTGACCCGCAACGTTGGCTGACAGCGAGAGGGACAGTACGAGATGACCTCAAGTTTTGTACTTTTGGATTCGGACATCGGTACGTCATGATGTATATGTTTTTGAATATGATTCTACCTTTGTCTCGGTATAGAATCTGCCCCGGGCAACACGTTGCAAACCGATCGATTTTCATCAATGCGGCTCTCATCCTTTGGGCATTTCGCATGTCGGAAGATCCCAAAGCGCCCATCGATCCATTTTGCTTCTCGGATTCAATGAGCCAGATTGCGGGTCTGTTTCGAGTGATATTTGAGCCTCGGTCGAGCGATGCGCATATCAGGGAGTTGTGTATGGAGGTGGATGATGAGTATGTGATGTAAGTTGGACGACATTCAACTTCTTGGAATAGAGAAGCAACGTATTTCTTCTGCATGATGTAGATATTTCCATCGCGTGTGGTGTCCATAGTTCCAGGCTCGGCTGGTTTCATGCATATTAATAAATCCTCTCAGTGACTCCGCCATGGATACCTCGACGTTCCCAGAGTCAATACTCGCAGATAGAGGTTGCGTCTTGTAGGCGTAACAATTCGAAATGGATACAAACAGCGCACCGGCAAAAGACTAAAAGAAATTGAGACCGTTGATGGTGTTTGCTGGAATACCGAAATACCGGATGCCGCCCGACGTGTATTAGCCGGGTTAGACGTCGAGATTGCATTGTAACGTCTTTTTGTTGCCCAAAACAACGTACTTACCTACGTCGTGATCATACGGAGTGCTATTCCTGGCGTTAAAACAGCTCCTCATCGTTGGGCGGGTACTAGCTCCTCCTCGTTTTCGTCCTCGTCTGCTTCAATCCCACCCCCGCTTGTTTCTGCAGATCCGTTGACATTCTCTCTGTTCGGCTGGCTGTGACACTGGTACATGAATCGAGTCAGATCACATGAAGAGGACACAATAGTACGACGAGAAGACCAAAAAAAGCGCGTACGTGATACACTGCCGTCCAGTACCCGCTCCAGTACATGGCGCTCAGCGCGTTATTGAACGCCTCGTCACGACTGACCGTCGTCGTCGTCGTCGTCGAAGGCGGGGGAACGGAGAACGGGGCAGCTGTCACGGTGACTGGATCGGGTCGCGCGTCGGACGAGCCCACGCCACCGAGAGAGGGATCGTGTGTTGGGATAAAGGTGTCAAAATTGAGCGGCGCGGTGTCCTCTGGCTCGGGGTGTGGCAGTGGGCGCGACGGCTTCGCAGTGTACGGTTTGTTGTACCACCTGGCGAGACGGCGGACGCGTCGGTCAGTCGTTTTAGACACGCACAAAAGAAAGGTGGTCGTACAGCGGTGATTTTGTCACGGGTTCCGTCTTCCAGGCTTTCGATGTACCATGGTAGGCCTTTGAAAGAGGGGCGCGTTGGTGAGGGACACGCGAGCGAGTAAAGAGAAAAGAGAGAGACTTGCCTCGTATTCGGCCTCTGCAGAGTTCCACGCGTCGACGAGGGCAGAATCGTCCCAGATCTCTTCGTGTGTGAGCTCTTTGCTCTCTTCTTCTTCTTCTTCTTCCTCTTCTCCCTCCTGCTCCCCCTCCTCTACCCCCATACCATAGTCGTCACCGACGACGGGCTCTGGGTTAGGGTTAGGCTCTAGATCATCATATACAACGCCGACTGCAGTGCTCCCGGGGTCATCCCAGTGCTGGATGCCGTGCGTTTTGTGGGGCGGGTGTGATTGCGGGTGATGGTTGTGTCGTCTGCGTTTCTTGGTCGGTGGCCGCCGACTTGATGACGAAGCTGGCGAAGAAGTTGGCAGAGATTCGTCGAGGTCGTACTGAATCAGTGAACGCATGTGAGTTTGACGATGTACAGGTGTCTAGCTAAATAGGCACAACTGCATTCAATCCACAGAACAGTGCACTCCCATTGGCTGTCTACGTACGATACAACAACGCCTTGGCAAATCAGAGTTCGGGTGTTGTACAAGGAAAAAGTTACAGCTGTCCTATAGGATGAAACCAAACAACAACGCTCCTCAACGAAGAAACGCTACAACAGGAGACTCGAACGCGAATAACTTATTATTATTCGACCATGTATTGCGTATGCGTAAATGATACACGACGTTGCACTGCAATGCAACGCGCATCACTGCATGAACTGTGTCGTTCGACCGCCTATCAGCAAAAGCCGTCGAGCACAAACGACCAAGGGCGCCAGTACTCACCGCTTCAGCGGCAGACTCTGACACGTCCGATATGGCCCCGACGCCCTTTGCTTCCGTCGCGCTGATCAAACTGATCGGGCGCCCCAACGCTTGCAGGTCCATCCAAAAGTCCCTGTTCCCGTTCTTACCCGTACAGTCTGCCTTCAGTCCTCGTACAATCCTGTGTGATCGGCGAATCTCAGGGAAAAGAACCAGGAGACGAACAACGTTCTGACTCACTCGTTCCACGCGTCGACCTCGTCCTCCTGCGTATCGCCGGATCAGTTGACCAGCTCGTGTACGAACCGAGGCACCCCCCACTCACCCTTAAACATGCCCCACGCAGTTCTTGGAGACACTCGATCATCTCGTCTTTCCGTCGGCTTGCAAACGGCCGATCTACGATCTCTCTTACTACCACCCCGAGATCTTCCACCGCCTTGGTCACCACGTCGCCCCGCTTGAGGTTCTGGCGGAAATCACTGAGCGGATAGGCATTGCCAATGATCCTCCCCGGAGCCCGCTGCGGGTACAGTCCCGGCTCGGGTGAAGCCGTCGGGGTTGGCAACGCAGATGCACCTGGTTTCGCCTTTGGCTTCAACAAGAGTTCCCCGTCCGATTCTGACTCGGTCTCGGAGTCGTCCTCTGTCACCTTTCTCTTCCCGGCACGAGAAGTAGATACATTGAAGGCCTGGGATTTCGCAGGAGACGGAACCTCTGTCCGATTTCGGGCGGGGCCCATTTGATCGAGGAGAATCATGTCTTCGTCTTCGTCCTGCGTGTGCACGTGGCCATCCTTGCGCGCCCTTGCAGTTATCTTGGGAACTGAGGAAAGAGAGGCTCGATTGACGAGAGGAGATAAACGAAGGAATAAAATGCATACTTTCTTTGACATTGAAAGCGGCCTTGCACTCCTCCAGAGCGTCTTTGGCCGTCTTGAGCACGCGCCTTGGCGGATTAAAGTATTTGGTCAGCTCGGGATGGGGCGGCGGGAGGGGGTGGGTCGTGATGTCAGATACCACTGCAGCGTGAAACTGGGCTTGCTTCGTGCGGTGAATCGCTGGATTGAACGATCGCTGGGTGTCGAACCAGGGTTGATAAGCCCTGCAGAAATATGTGAGCCTCACAAAAGTTATGAAGGTCGGATGACAACGACTTACTCTTGTTCGTCTTTGTCGCCCTCCATGAGATCCATGGCATCCACAAAGTTATCCATGGCTTCCAGTTGCTCCTCTGTCGGAATATTAGGATGCTTCGTGATTTTTTCGCCTGACCTCGAGATGAGGTTCGTGAGCGACGGAAAAGTATAGTGTCTGACGTCGTCTGCAAAGGGCATCTACATAACAATTGTCATAATTCCAACCGCGGAAGAGAGGAAAAGACATACCTGTACCCACAACAGTACATCCACATTTGGCCATACTATGGGCGAGAGGGCACCCATCTTTGGATCGGCGCCATCACTCTTCACCATTCTCGCAATTGCCAAGACACCCTTGTCAAACATGGCTTGGACGATAGACGAGAATGCGAGTTGATCGGGCACAGTGTTTGGACAGCCGTAGACATAAGAAACCTCGCCCATGAGATACGAGCGATTCAACTAGAAGACCAAACACCGATGCAACTGTTGCAGCGGGGGTTAACCGGACAAAGCAAGGACGACGTACGTTCTTTTTGTGGAAAAAACCGCATATCTCAATCCCCTTCTTGGTATTCAACCGCTCAAATTGCCCATCAGGACAAGGAACGTAGGTCGAACCATACTTGAACCCTCTGACGAGTTGCTCTTTTTCCACTTTTTCGAGGCGAGCCTCTTCTTTCATAACGCTCTTTTCTTCGTCGACATCCATCGACTCATCCTGAGCAGTTGGTGGGTTTTCCTCATCTTCCTCTCCGGTGGACTTGTCAATGATATATTCGGTGCGTCTCTTGACCTCCTTGAAGACAACCTTGCCCTCCTCGTCCTCTTCCCGCATCTCATCCTCTTCGCTCTCCTTCCTGAAAAACTTTTTCCAAGGGGCTGGTCTGGCCAAGGAAGTGCACTTGGCGATACGGACCTTCATTTCGATGGCCTCTTTCTCTCGTACCTCGACATCTCCCAGACGAAGCGTTGTTGCCAAAAGGGCGGACTTGGTTTCTTTTATGTGAGGATAGTTGAGCGTGAGGAGCGCGTGTTCGAGTGACCCAAGAAGCCCAAAGCCCTCTGGCAAGGCCGATATGAGGCGGTCGTAGAAGCCTTCATTCACGCGCTACGGGAACGTTGTCAACACAGAACGCAGCCAAATGGCTTGCCCACCTTTATGGCAGGTTTATCCTCCTCCTGATACCCGAGTTCTTCGTCGTCGAAATCGACGCCGCTATTTGCAAGTGTGAGGGAGAACGCTAGAAACTGCCCATATCACTTACACGATGGTCAGTGCTACGTTTAGGTTCGTCATTTTCTTTACTATTGCTTCCCACTCTTCTATTTCCAACGGTGACTCGCCGTCGGTGACCAACACAATTTTGCGCATCCAGGTGCGCTTCTTCTCCAGATAACCATCTTGAGTCTCAATGCCAACAATCAAGGCGTCGATAGCTGACGTTCGAGAGACGTCATGTCGTCGAGACGATGAGCACATGCAAAGGACACGACGAGAGCGAGCTCACAGTCCCCCGGCGTTTCTGACGCCTGCAGCTCGTCCAACTTGGTGAGCGTACTGGCATTCGGCTGCCCGATTGGAATATATTCCTCGACGTGGTCATAACCTCCGTTTTTGTCGTGGATAACATTGTTGGTCACTGCTCCGAAACCGGGTCATTATTTTTTTTGGTGGCTTCGACCGACGCTGGAATGCGTACGTACCCTCTGAACCGAAAGTGATGATGCCACATTGATCCGTCTTTCGCCCGTTGAATATCTAGCGGTGCAGGCATATGCGTGGGTAGTATGAGCACTGCGAGGAGTGGAGAAAAGAAGTGGGGATACCATCTCCTGGATTTTCATCTTGACGAATTGAAGCGACCATTCTAATTTCGTCATCTCGACGCTCCTGGTCTCTCCCTTGGGGCCGTCGGGGAGCTCCACCGTTCTGGAGGCTCCCATGGAGGGCGAGGTGTCGACGAGGAACACGGTGACCGTGTACTTGGACGCGAGGGGTCAGTCTCAAGCGCACAGATATTGGCGAGGGAAGCGTCTTACACCGGCTCGTTCTGCAGGCATATTTGGTGTCGATGGTGGTAGAGGGAAGAGTCAGGAGCGCGACTATGACACTGCCACGGCAACACGTCGCGCCAATAAAACTCACGTGACCTACGTGACTCGCGTCAAGATTCAGTACTACTAATATCGATACAATAGAAAGTTAGCGTAGTTGCTACTAGAAACTTCACGCCCTATTACGCTTCCTCTGGGACTGTTTCAAAAACGCCTCCATCGTCGGTCTGTGAAAACAATGAGACAATACAAGGGACAAAAAGGGGACGTACTTGCGATTCCTAAGCCTAGGTCCGTCGGTCGGGGACTCGTCGACGTCCATGCCATCGACGCTGTTCTGGGATTGGGGCAGTCGTCTGCCAGACTTGCCGTCCTTCTGGCGTTCCTGGACTTCCTTGAGGTTCGCCTGATATACCTTTTCATGTGCCTCGCTTTCCACTTGTGCAGTGGCGCTATAGGTCGCAGCGTCCATCAGCTTCTGGTCGAGCTCGGATAGCACGGTCGCCGTCGTCGTCGCCCTGAGAGTCGCACATGAAGCGGGGACGCGATCGAGAAAGACGGCGGGACAGGACGAACCAGTTTTGAAGCGCAGTGAGTAAACCCTCGAGCTTTCCGGGCTCGAGATCCCTACCCATCGTGTATTCGATCTCAAGCTGCTGCTCCTTCTGGTCGAGTTTTCCGCGGAGGATTTCGAGGTAGATGGCATCGATGATGAGGTCCTCGAGCTCCCTAATGGTCGCTATCTGTAACTCTTGCAGCAGCAGAGAGTATGGGAGGATCTGCGCTGCTATCTTAGCGGACGAAAAAGGGGCATCGCGATCAGGGTCGTACATGACGCTCTGTTGCGAGCGTGACTATCGTCAGATACTTGAGTTTCGTCACCTGGGCCTGATTGAGAGGCGGGAGGGAATCCTTGTGCTCTGCGATGGATGCGTGAATACGGATCAGTGCGCACGACACGAACGTGATCGACCTAGGTAGTCTCCGAACGTGCGGTACGAGAACAGCTGCAGGAGGGAGTAGAACGGTGCATGCTGTTCGCTGGTAGCAAGCTGGGACGTTGTCAGCGCCGATGAAGAGGCAGGACGTGGAGACGAACGTGCCTCTTGGATGTTTGGCAACTCGAGGAGCTCTGCAAAGACGAACACGCCCGGTGCAGAGGTGGCGTCCTGTACGAGTTTTGCTGCTGCTGCGCCCTTGGCTGACCTGGATATGAGTAGGAACGGTTCGAGGCTGGACATGATGAATGTTCAAATAAAGGTGGTCGGCAAAGCTCAGACGTGTACCACGGTCATGTCTGCAGACGATCTCACGATGACGACGACGACCGACGGTGATCCCGCCATCCGCGTCCACGTATCCCCCTCTCAGGCGTCGTACTTTGCGGGCGAACAGTTTTCGGTTACCATCACGTTTACCAACACTCGAACGCCAGAGTCACCCAAGATCAAGAACGCTCATAGACGCGGGGTTCATTCCATCAGCTCAGCCCCGCTTGCACGACCCCCCACGTCCCCTGGCATACCCCGTCCGACCGCGCTTGCCCCCGTCAACCATGCGCGCGAGTTGCCCGCGCGAAAGAGGTTGATTGGCCAAGTGCCTGGCAAGATCGACATGTCTGCAGTCTTGGAGCAGAAACGACAAACCTTGCTCGAAAAGTCGAGGTCTCTGTCCATCGACATACCCGCCACTGACTTGTTTCCGAAATCCAGTGGCGAGAGCGCGGACGGCGGTGCGTCGCGGTATGTACGCGCCTACGAGTTCTCAAATGCGGGTGGGTACGTGTCACTCTGTTCGTATGCTTGCTCACACGGTGCCGAGTAGGCACGACGACGACGATATCCCCGTTGAGTCGTAGCCCCGATTTTCAGCTTCCACCGCATCACCCTCACGCGCGCAAGCAGTCGGTGGCAGACGTTCACATTCATCTCAATGATATTCAACAACCCTCGCCGACGGCCACACCATCATCTGGGCTGACCAGTTCCTCTGGATCTACTTTTTCACTCGCGTTGGACCCGATAGCGGAGACCCCGGCGACACCATACCCGGGAACGCCGCTACCAAGGTCGCCGTCTCTGACAGAGTCGCTTGACCAACGTTTGTTCAAGGGTACACCTCCTACCTACATATCCCGCTTGTCCCAACCTCGACGACCACCACCGCAGCTTGGCCTGGGACATGGGCCGCCACCCTCCTCGTCGAGATCGATACCATCGCTGCGTAACGGTACGCTGGTGAGCTCAAATTCTGAGTTGATCCTGTACTCTTATGTGCAGTTGCTCGGGACTGTGTCGATCACGCCTCTGACGGGTGATGTGACGAAAGCTGAATATACGCAGACGTTGGCGGGGCTGCGGCAAAAACTATCGCGACGAAGGGTCGTCGGGGGAGGGAGCATGGACATTGCGTCGCATCAGCAGATGGAGGAACGGCGACGGACGCATGGGCGGTCTGCGTCGTTTGCAAGCAGTCTGTTTTCGCTTTTGTCGCCATCGTCATATTCGACGCCTTTGCCTTCTTCTCAGTCATGGGCGCCGGGACGTTCACGCACGCCAAGTCTGTCGTCTGCGCCGGCTGGGGAGGTACAGCAAAGCGGGGTTGGACTTGGTTTGTTGGATGGCGGGGCGGGAGAGGAGATCGAGGCAGACGCGGCGCTGCCAACGTTTGATGTTCAGCCTGCGATGCTCGCGGTGGACCTGGTGCTTGAACCGGGTGAATCTCGGACATGTGAGCAATTGTTTTATTGACGGAGGAGAAACTGACGAGCCAAGATACATACACGGTGACGCTGCCGGAGAATCTACCACCAACGTTCCGAGGACGGGTGCTCAAGTTTTCATACGAGCTCGTGATAGGGACGTGCCGTGCGAGCGGGGGAGGGATGAGGTCGTCGAGTAGTCTTGGACCTACGGGCGCGAACAGCACGAGCCGGGTGATGAAGGTTCCGATGCGGGTGTACAATCATGTGGCAGGTAGGCGTTGGACGTGCAGACGTGTGTGTGAGGCTGACGAGCGACAGTTGGAAAGGTGCCGAGGGCGTATGACTTGCTGTGGCCAGTGGGAAAGGGGACAGAGTGGAAGCCGAGGGTGGTAGAAGGTGCGGGAAAGGGGGGGATACAAGGACCGGTGGGACAGCGTGCGTGCGAGCGAACGAGGGGGCGTGGAGAGGAACTGACGATGCATGCAGGGTCAGACTCGGTGGAGGAAGTACGGGCGTATGGGCGAGGACTGCTGGGGATGTTCCCAGGAGGAGAGGCCGGATCGCCCGTGGAGGGAGAGTTTGAGGGTGGGATGGGGGGATGCAGGGAAGCGGTGGAGATCGTGACGCGGAACCCCAAGAAGGGTGAGTAAGAGTCTGTTGGCGTGGTAGGACTGACTCGTATGCGTGTATCAGTGTCATACGACGTGAACAAGGAGGGGATCAAGGTAGCCGTCTTGACGTTTACGAAGACGGCGTACCGGCTTGGGGAGACGGTGATGGGTGTGGTGGAAGTGAACGAGCGTGATGGACGGTCGCGGGTGATGTCGGTGAGTGCGATGTTGGAGACGGAGGAGAGGATGCCGAGCGAGATTGGGAGCGGGCCAGTGCGACGGGTGCACGGGGAACAACACGCGTCGGTGGTGAGCGGGATGTTGCGGACGACGTTCTCGCTCGACATTCCGTCTGACGCGAGCCCGGCGTTCGAGGTGTCGATGGGCGGGTCTGGGAAAGGGGGTGGACTAGCATGGCGGGTACGACTGTCGCTGCTCGTCGGGGTGGCCGAGGGTAGTACGAGGGAGATGATGCCGGTCGGACGCGCGGGCGAGTGGGGTGTCGGATATCAGGCATACCCGACGATGGGACCACGAGAACGAGGAGGAAAGAAGAAAAGGTCGAGATGGATGACACTCTTGGGCGAGGAGGGGGAGGAGGAGGAGGAGTGGGAGCCTGTTCGACTAGAGACGGTCGAGTGCGAGGTGCCGATTCGCGTCTTTCCTGGGAACACGCCCTTTCAGGCGATGGACGTCCTGTTTGACTTGTAAACTTGACTTAGTACTTTACTACACTACTCATGACCACCCCCCGCATCGTACACGATTCCCGTTTTTCTTCTTCCACCGTCGAGGACGAGGAGGAGGACGAGGCCCTCGACGACGCCTACGACGACGACCACTACCCCCACCATCACCATCTCCCTTCTTCTGCTCGCGGTCGTTCCTTTGCATCCGACCTCACCCGCAGCAGGTCCCAGTCCCTCGCCGCTACCTCTCGCCCAGGTACTATCCCTAGCCCATTCCATAACCACGCCCTCTGGTCGGACGTACATCCCCTCCAGACAAACCCGCTCAACATCCCCTCCTCCCGCTACCCTGACATTAAACCACCGGGCACGAGCCGGTATGGTTCACTTGGAACTATCGGTAGATCCCCCTTGAGTAATAACAATCTTGATTCACACACGGGCACTCCCAATGGCCACTCCAACAGACAGTCCATCGATCCCTCAAATATGAGCCCTTTCGTCCGCGACGTCGGTCAGATCCTCCTCGACGACGGCTCCGCCCTCCGCCAGCTATGGGCAGGTATGAACCCCCCAAAGGACGAAAATGGCGGCGGCGGTAGTGGCACGACCAGTCGTCGTCACAGCGTCTCCGTCGTTCAGCCCCGCAGACCCGTCCTCGGTTTCAACGCCCCAGGAAACGACCATCACGACGACCCCGCTCGCCCCAGCGTCTTCCACGCCCAAACATTTGGCGGCCGTGGCGGTCTCATGCTCTCCGACGACGACCTCGCCGCCGACCTCGGCTCCCTCTCCACCAAGGACGGTCCCGGTCCTTCCTCTGCTACACTTCCCCCCAGCCAGCCCTCTTCCCTCCCCATTTACGCTCCCATGTCCCGTAGCCCCACCTCTTCCGACCGTCTCTCCCCTTACAAATCCATGAACCTCAACATACCCTCTGCCACTTCCTTTTCCTCCACCCGCCAACACTTTGGCTCCCCCAGCGACAGCGGCCTCTCCGCCGGTACAAGCCCACCCCGCTCCCACTTTGAACAGCAGTTCCTTCCCAGCGGAAACGGCGCTACCCCTCAGCAGCAGCAGTCCCTCACCGCCCGTTTCATTCCAGGACAGGGCATCCAGTACCTCCCCTCCCACGGAAACGGCCCGTCCCCCCTCATCCGCTCAGGCTCCACCGCGATCCCCTCTCCGCTCTCTCCAACCGCATCCCGTCCCGTCCAGCCACAGCAAGCCCCGTTCTATCCACAACAGGTCCAACGGCGCACCTCCGACGCACCACAGCCCAACATCAACGACCTCGGCAAGGGCGTCCCCCTCTCCTCCGTACCCGCCTCTTGGCCCCTCTACATCGTCGAGTTCAAGGCTGGCCGCACGGACCTCTTTTACCTCACGGATCTCAGCCTCGACATTCGCGTCGGCGACCTCGTCATTGTCGAGGCAGATCGCGGAAAAGACTTGGGAAAAGTCGTCAACGACACCATCACCCTCGAAGAGGTCGAGGCCTTTCAGCGCGAGCAAAAGGAGCGCATCAGTTATGGCGACAACGGCCCACTCAGCCCCGGTGGTCAGCAAGCCGCCGTCGGCTCAAAGAAGGAGATCAACCCAAAGATGATATACGGTAAAGCGCAACCCCAGGATACACAGTACGCTGCGCTACCTCGTCGTCCACACTGTCCCGCTCACCCCCTTCGTCCAGGCATCTCGTTATCAAGGTGCAGGACGAAATGAAAGCACTTCAGCTCTGCCAAAGCAAAGTTCGACAAAAGAAACTACCGATGGAAGTCATAGATGCAGAATATCAATGGTATGCTGTCCCCCCCGCTGATCAAACGTCGCCCCCCTGACCACGTGCAGGGACCGACGAAAATTAACCTTTTACTTTGTTGCGGAGAAACGCATTGATTTCAGGGAACTTGTACGAGAATTGTTCCGGTGCGTCCGACCTCGTCTCTCGACGATCGCGTGCTCAACATGCCCAGCCTGTATAAAACCCGGATTTGGATGGCCTCTCTTCAAGGACCCGGTGGATACGAACAGTAGCGGCCGCTCGCCTCTGCCTGCCGCCCTACTCTAACCCAAACGTGTAAAAACAAAAACAAAAAATGACCTGCGTTGCATGATATATCTTGACACTGATTAGGGCGTCTCACAAGTTTTCATCTAGATATGCACTCTTTTTCTTCTCCTGTGATTCCTTGGATGCTATCTAGCCCAGCCTAGACCCCTTGTACTTGTAACCCCCCATATTTGTCGCGACCCTGCTATGTTTTTTTCTTCTGCCTCTCTTCAGACTTTCCAGTGGCCCCTGGCTCCTTCTTGCTTTTGCCGTGCCTACCCAGAAGTCGTCATGGCGGGAATGAATCGCGCTGGTCCAGAGCGCTTGTATTACTACTGTACGCACTCTTCCTACGTATATACTGCCCAATCTCGATGCGCGGAGACACTGCGTTGTAACTAGAACCAAAACAGACCAAAAAGAAATACAACGAGTCAAAACGGACAGGATCGTCGGATCGCACCGGGGGTTGGTACGAAATGAACGTCAATCAACATTGGCGGGTGACGGGATTTGTAGCCCGGGGTCGTCCGTTTCATCAGACGGACCCGGTTCAACGCGACTCGATCCGGGATCAGCAGCAGCGTCGGGATCCGAATCCGCCTCTGCCTCTACCTCCGTGTTGGCGCTCGCGCTCGCGTCGGCGTCTGAAACCTTGCGTTCCGCAGTGACTGTTGGTACAACGCCCGTCGAAAAAAAAAAAAAACAGGTCACGCAAGGATGGGCAAACACAAGACGTAGGACCCACCCCAGGGCCGGCGGTCCATCGGACACACCTGCTTCGACGCAGCGGTACCGAGCCACTTGAGTAAACAGTGCATGTGAAAGACATGCGTGCACTCGCCCCATACTGTCGCGCGTCGCGAGGTTAGCGCCACCGTTCGTCGTCCGGAGCTGTGACTAGAAAGAAGGAAAGACGATGCTCACTGAGCGGACAGTCATCGCCCGGCATCTTGCACGATGGACAACAGCCTTCATATGGCACGCGGCAGATCCCACAGACGTCGCCTTCGTCGTCTGGGTCGGCGTTCCCGGTATTCCACCGCCATTGGGCGACGGCGCTCCAGTGTTTGATGTGGACTTTCATCTTGCGATGACCTGTACGCGGAGGGTCGCGTGCATGATGATGGCGTCGTGTTGACACTTGTGGACGCGTCTGTACCGCTTGTCACGTGACCCATCAAGGCCCGTTTGTCCATGTAATACCAGACACAGTTTGTGTGGTACTACAAGTGCAGAATGCCATTCATAGGAGGACGTGTAATGGGTACCACAACACAAGAAATGCCTAATGACCCTGCTCAGTCTGCTTTTGTGTCAGGTCAGTTTGCATCTCACAGACCTTCAAGTGACTTGGTAGTCACTCTGACATGGATTCAGATTGCATCAGTCATATCCTCAACAAGTATGGAAGTCCTGGTCAGTTGTCAAAGTTACTATTCAGACTTTTGGAGTGTGGCTAATACTCCTGTATAAGTATAAGAGGTTGCTCACTTTTTTTCTTATTTTTACCTTTTTTAAAAATCTTTTCTTCACTCTACCTGATGTATTATATATAACATTCAATTGAAACATTGTAAATATACAAGCTGACTAATAAGAAAATTGTTTGCAGAAACCAGACTTGCTATTTGGATGTCCAAGTGAGTGTATCTACTAGTGTGCAGCTATAGATACCACATACAATCTGAGATATCTACATACATCATATGGAAGAAATACATGCTTCTCTATTCCAAAGAGTCGAGTGTGCATCCAACTCACACCACATAGTCGTCATCTGCCTCTGTGCACAGCTCTCTGATATGTGTCTCGCTCGCTCGAGGCTCAAATATCACTCGAAACGGATCCGCGATTTGGTTCACCGAATCCGAGAAACCAAATGAATCGATAGGCGCCTTGGCATCTTCTGATATACCAAACGCCCAGAAGATGAGAGCCGCATTGATGAAAATCGACCGATTTGCGACGTGTTGTCCGGGGCAGATTCTATGCCGAGAAAGGCGTAGAATCATATTTGAAAAAAAAAAGACGTACCTTCGTCCGAATCCAAAAGTACAAAACTTGAGGTCATCTCGTACTGTCCCTTCCGCTGTCAGCCAACGTTGCGGGTCAAACTTTTCAGGGTCCGGAAAGACATCTGGATCGTTGGCAATCGACCTAGAATGTCTATTATTCTCTGTTCCCGTATTAGATGTTCACAAAGTCTTGCCAATGATTTCCAATAACCGTCGCGCCTTCGGGAATCACGTAATTCTTCCAGACAATGTCTTTCGTGGCACGATGTGCCACCCCTTGATTGTAATTAGTCTTTATGTGCAGCGGCGACCAGATTCGCAGCGGACCTCCAACGTTCACTGGCCGCCACCTGAGACTCTCGAGTGTAAAAGCAACGACTTGAGGAAGAGCCTCTTGGTCCATGAATGTAGGCACTGCGGTCAACGCAATCAGTCAATGGGCCGATGTCAAATGCATGCATTCACATACGTCTTCCTCGGCCAATGACTCCGTCTAACTCATCGTGTACTCTCGCTTGAGCTTCGGGATGCAGAGCAGCCGCCATTATCATGATCGTGATCGCAGAGGCGGTCTGAATGCATCCACTTGAATAAAATGATACTGTTTTTGTGATAAAACGTACCGTTTCTGCACCCGCACCAAACATGGCACCCGCTATGTATGCCATCTCCTTGTCCTGAATCCTGTATTCTCGTTGGTTTTCGATCAGGAACTTAGCAAAGCACGGTCGTGCGGTGCCCTCTTTCTGTTTTGACGAGTGAGCTCCCAGGTTCATGGTAGTCGAGTGCGTTTACCATTTGATTTCGTACGGTATCCAACTGTCCCTCGAAAAGTGCGAGCTCTTCTTGGTGCCATTTCTTTAGCTGCGTGAGATACCCGGGGACATATTGTAGGATGGGGTATGTATCCACAAGGTATGCCCCAGGGAGAACCGCCTCTCCAAATCGCTTGAGGTAACGGTTTACAGCAACGACCTCCGGATCACTGTATGAAGTCGGCGTGACCTTTCCGTATGTAATTCCCATCACCACGGATGCTGCATATCTGATCGACTGTTGAGGGTCATGCAACATGTTCTTACGATTCTACATACCGCCTGGAATGCATCTGATGCCGTTCGGGGTCATGAAGGATGTCAAGCAACACGTTTTTAGCATGATGAAACTGAAGCGGTTCATACGTCTCTGCCATCTTGAGTTGCATCATGGCATGCAGGGCCCTTCATGAAGCATGAGCAGAATCAGGGACACAAGATGAGATAAAGATGCAGATCAGGAAAGCATTACCTTCGAATCCTGCGGAGTCGGTCTCCACTCCTGGACGTGACGACTCTCATCCCTCCCGAGAGGGTGTCTGCCGCCGCAATGAAGTGAGGGCGATCAGCGACAGATGCACCTTCCTTCTCCATGATCTCCATCGCCGCTTGATATCGACCGATGACGACAAAAAGCCTTGGACCCTGTCTCAGAGAGAAGACAGGCCCATACTCTTTTGTCAGCTCCGCAAGCTTGAAGGGAGAACTGAGTTTCGAAGGCGGTCAACTGGGATTCAGTTCCGTGAAGGGATTTACTTGCCGAGACTTGGGGAAGGGTGTTCCAAATAGCCAATGGCCGGAAGGACCTGGCGGAATGGGGAGGCCATTTCGTGGGCGCACGACGCGGTGGACGTACGCCCAACTCCAAAGCAGGACTGTAGCAACACAGGCCAGTGGCAAGGAGATCCAAGTTGCGTCGAGTGGAAGCATGGCAGAGTAGCACGGCTGAAGTGGGGCGCTTGATCCTGAGCACTTGTGCTGCGGGATCAAGCCATTAATAGTGGGCGGGCATCTATTGGTAACCAAAGGGTTACTAGCCGCATACAACGGTAGTATTGAAGACTTGTCATCCCAGCGCGACCGGCGCGGACATTACCGTGTGTTTCCGTGCGCGGATATAGGGCCAGAATGCTAATAGAGTTACTTACACCTCGTGCATCCCCTCACTGCAACTCCAAGGTTTCGAATCTGAGGTCGGTTGCAATGGACGGCTCGAGTAAGAGTTGGTCAACATCCAGGTATCCTGCAACCCTTGAGAAATGCCATAACTGTCGGATGGGCCACGTATTCACATCACCTCGACTGAAACTTCCAGGCCATTTGTACGACACGGATCAGTCGTTACACGTCAGAGCCTGGCCCCAGGTACCCAATCCTTCCTGCCTTGGAAGCTGCCAGCTGGCGCGTTGACGACGGATACGCACTCTTTTGAGGCTACTCGTCTGATTGGGGTGAAGATAGACGGAGGAATATGGTGATATGGTGGGGGACCAGTGCCAGACCACTGGAGTAAACGACTCCTCGACTGAACCGAGGTCAGTACAGGTCTTATATATGCCATCGCTTCAAATTCAACAGACTGCCCAAGCCACGCCAAGTTCGTCAGCACTTGTATCAACACGATCCTCTCAAAGCCCTCAAGGCCATCGATAATCTCTCGAAGAAAATACGAAAGAAACCTCAAATCGCAGAGAACATCTAGTGCTTTGGACATGCTTCTGGAGTCACTGGGTCTGCCGAATCATACGAGGAATTGACCTCCATGCGCTGTTCACTGCCAGTAGGACACTGGCCTCAAGCACAATCAAACAGTACCGTATTTCAATCATTGTGCCCGCTTGTTTTGGACAAGGATTAGGTGAACAAACCCAGTGATACGGGACGATGATGCCTACTGGATAGGATAACGGTCAAGTTAGGTTATGACGGCCGACCATCGATATCCCCTGGATTGAATTCACTGACAATCGCTTAAAGATACGTACAAAAGGAAATTCAATTCGTTGAGAACATCTAGTACTTTGCACATACTTCTGTACCAAGACGATGAACACAGACAGAAATTACAAGTCTTCATCTGCTTCTGCAAGCAGTTGTCGAATATGCGCCTTGTCTGATCGATGCTCAAATATCGCTCTGAATGGTGCCGCAATCTGGTTCACTGAGTCTGCGAAGTCGTACGAATCAATAGGCGCTTTGGGATCTTCAGATATATGGAACGCCCAGAAGATGAGGGCCCCGTTTATGAAAATCGACCTGTTGGCGATGTGCTGTCCAGGACAGATTCTGTACATAGGCGAATTAGAATCATTTATGGGGAACACAGCAATGTGCTGTGGTAACGACATACCTTCGTCCGAACCCAAAGCCACAGAACCGGAAGCCGTCACGCAGTGTCCCCTCGGGTGTCAACCAACGTTGCGGGTCAAACTTCTCCGGGTTTGGAAAGACCTCTGGATCATTCGCAATAGCCCTAGAGTGCGCACATTACTCTCTAGTCGTGCTTTGCGTTTGTGTCTACTTACCAAAGATTTCCAACAACTGCTGTGCCTTCTGGGATCACATAGTCTCTCCAGAAAATATCTTTCGTTGCACGGTGAGCAACACCTTTTGACCTGATGAGTTTACTGCTAAATGACGGAAAAATTCGTTTCATACCAACGTTCACTGGCCGCCATCTCATACTCTCGAGTGCGAAAGCAGAAAGTTGAGGAAGCATCTGCTGGTCTGCGAATGTAGGCACTATGAACAGTGCTGTCAGCCCATGGAGCAATGTAAACACGCATTTTCACGTACGTCTTCCCCGTCCGACAACACTATCCAATTCCTCCAGCACCTTGGCCTGAGCTTCCGGGTGAAGGGCAGCAGCCATTATCATTATCGTGATTGCGGCGGCAGTCTGTAATAATTGGTTCGACCAACACACACCATGGGTGACGTGTTCCACAATTTTGAACGCACCGTTTCTGAACCTGCACCAAACATGGCACCAGCGACATATGCCATCTCTTCGTCCCTGAATCCGTAATCTTTCTGGTTCTCGATCAAAAATTTGGCGAAGCATTGTCGCTCCATGCCCTCTGCCTGTTTCGACGAGTGAGTCCCCAATCCATGATCCATGGTGGTCAACCGTAGTTTACCATTTGCTTTCGTACGACATTTATCTGTCCTTTGAAAAGGGCGAGTTCCTCTTGGTGCCATTTCTTCAACTGGGTCAGATGACCAGGGATATATTGCAGGACGGAGTATGTATCCACGAGATATGCTCCAGGGAGGACGGCTTCTCCAAATCGTTTTAGACAACGATTGACAGAGACAATCAGAGGGTCACTGATTAATGATGGTGTAACTTTTCCGTATGTGGTCCCTATCACCACGTTTGCTGCGTATCTGATGGACATGTGAGCGCTGGGATATCCACACTCTGTAGACATACCGCCTAGCATGCGTCTGATGGTGTTCAGGGTCATCGAGTATATCAAGGATGACGTTTCTTGCATGACTGTACTGAAGCGGTTGGTATGTCTCTGCCACCTTGGGTTGCATCATGGCATGTAGAGCCCTGCATGATTCATAGCCAGGATCAGAGATGGAGAGCAAAGCGGGAGTGCGGGCAGAACGAGCATCACCTTCGATATTTACGGAGCCCATCTCCACTCCTTAGCGTGGTTGATCTCATTCCTCCAGAAAGCGTCTCTCCTGCTGCAATCATGCGAGGCCTGTCGGTGAGCGATGCGCCTTCCTTCTCCATGATCTCCATTGCTTCTTGATATCGCCCGATGATCACGTAGAGTCTCGGTCCATGTCTCATAGAGAAGACCGGCCCATATTTTTTCGTCATCTCTTCAAGTTTGTAAGGTGCACTATGGTTTGTGAGAGTTGGCTAAAGTATACTTCATTCGTACAAAGTGTATTTACCGAGTTTTGGGGTACGGCGTTCCGAATAGCCAGTGACCAGAAGGACCTGGTGGGATCGGGATGCCATATCGTGGACGGGTGACGCGCTTCATGTAGAGCCAACTGCTAAGTAAGACGGTGGCGACGCATGCTAGTGGCACAGAGACCCAACCTGCATCGAGCAGGCGGACAAGAAAGTGACGTGAAAGAAGCGGCATCCTCTTCGAGCCCAATTGCAAGCAATATGCATTATTTAACTGTGGGGGCAATCACACGGTCGTCAACATCTATCATAGGATTGTTATCCCACGAATTCGACCGGCGACCTCACGATGGGTCAATCTCCCCCCCTTCCCATAGCAAGAAGCTACCCATCGATAGGGGCTGTCATCGGGAGCCGGAGAAACTTACCCACAATTGAGTGAACATGCAGGGCAGCGCGTGAATGTGCCAGACGATGGGGGTGAGTGACGACAAGTGCGGCCATGGAACGGTGCGCGAAGATCAGCATACGAGGACGACACCTGTATTAGCGAGCGAAGAATAGCGTTCACGTACCGGTATGAACGGCGACTTTATCTACAGGCCAAGGTGAAGATGTATTGTCGTAGCGCAAGCGCGCGGGCGGGTAATGCGGAGCTGGGCGACGACTTGGGAGAAGAAGGATGACGAAACCCTGGGTAACTCGATTCTGATAACTCCGTCGCTCGCCCACCAACTCGTGACGGGACATGGCCAATTTCCTCTGAGGATTTGAAGGTGATTCTGACTAGTTCTGACTTAACCATCGGATACCTCGGTTACCAGCTGACCGATTCGCTGAAGACCCGCCTTCTCTAACTCACCATGGAGAGGACTCGTGATCTTTCCTGTCCATGTGATTTCTCGCAATCCAGGCGTGGTAGTCGAATTCAGCTCGGGAAATCCTCCGCGTTATCTTTTGACTCGCCCGAAATCCGTACAGCGGTTTTCAAATTCGAAAAGTGGCGGCTCGGAGACTGCCGGATCAGGACCCCGAACTTGTCTGAGTGCAAATGCGACATTGCTGGTAATCATGTCCGTGGTCTATGACAGACCCCCAATCATCTCTGGAAATAACAGACCAGTCAGGCTTGTTGGCAACTTTGTTGCTTACACCTTCACTACACCTGCAACTATGTCTACATTCCAATAGATATGGCGTTATGTTCTCTACATGGTGCTACACTGTCACACAGAGTGTATCTACAATAGGTAATGACTCAACTACATACTACAGTGACTATGTAGCACTTATGCTCCATTTTTTTTCATCATTTAGAGGTGTTACATGTCACCATTGATAATATTTCTGTGTGACAGTCACAAGTTCTCATCACTCAGACGAGTTTGGGGTCCTGACCCGGCAATCTCCGAGCAGCCCACTTTTCGAATTTGAAAACCGCTGAAATATGTACAAATGGTTCCTCAAGTCCAGACGAATCATCTCACTCAAGGTGGTACTCCGGGAAATCGAATGAAATGGTGGGCGCTATGGTATACGAAACACCAAGCAGACGAGAATTGCATTCACAAAATAGACCAGTTTGTGATATGTTGTCACAGGTTCCATGTACTAGACAGAACCATAGTATGATTGTCAGGAACTTCTTGCCGTGACTTCATCCGAGCTCGACAACTTGAAGTACAAAACTTGAGATCATCTCGCACCGTTCTTCCCGTCGTTAATCAATTTCTGTCACCCTGGGCCGCGTCTTGGCGCGCAAGGCTCGGCGTAAATCTGTACAGCAAACAATGTCAGAGGTAAGAATATGGGTCGAACAAGTGAAACCTTCGAATCTTGTGGAGATGAATCTGGCTCACCAACGAGACCGCCACGGTCCCTCTGAAAGCGTGTCCTTGGCGAAAAGACTGCTCCACATTCTTTTGTCAGTACTGCGAACTCGAAAGGTAGCGCACCCAAACTCGAGGTCCAGGAAGTTAATGATAGCCTCAGAGGGATGTATTTACCGACACCTGGGAAGGAAGTTCCGCGGAGGGTCTTGGTGGAATTAGGCCCGTTTCGTGGACGGGTGACGTGCTTGACGTGGCGCTGGCACACGCCACCGATAATGGGGTCAACTTGATGAGAACTCTGAACCACGGATATGTCAAGACGTCGCGGGAGAAGTGTGGGTGGCAGGTACCTGACAAACCGACACTCCTACTGGTTTATTCATCGCATATACGTCTGTCAACCTGCCATGAGCATGACATGCGGGTCCATGTTCTGTTCTGGGTCGATGGGACACGTGACAGAGCTGCAGACGTGAACACTGACCCAAGTCATCTCGCATGCAACCTCCGTCACAGTGATAACAAGATGTTTGCTCTAGTGAGTCCCTGTCGTTTGTCAACAGCCACGCTACCTGGAGGCCCGAGTGCTCTGGGGCCGTAATGTTGCAGTACGAAGGAGAGTGATGGTTTTGGGTGTAAGGATCAAATAAATAATGGAGTAATAATAGTTTATTCCCAAAGAGTCATTATAAGACATGGTATGTGACATGGTATCGAATAGTTTGATGCAATGACGTCGAGGGTGGTAAGATGGTACTGGTACACAATGAGATGTCACGACAATGTATGTAGTAGGAAACAGTGTAGATCAGCTTGACCTGCAGCTAGTAGAAGACGGATATCTCGAAATGATGTGAAGGTTGGGGAAATGAGAGGTAACTAGTATTTCACCGGATCCTCAGATTCCTCAGTTCTTTTTGCACGTCTTTGATGTTCGCACGATTCCACTCGCCCACCCAGTCTTGCTTGGAGCGCACGACGATCGGTCTGCTGTCAGGGGACATGGCTTGGGTAGGCATGACGTGAACAGACTGAGAGCGCCGTCTTGTGCGAGGATTTGTATCGACCGAGGCGGATTTTGTATTTGGCTCGGAGGGGAAGACAAGCTCAGAAGGGATATTCTCTCCAAGATGCCGAGCAAGCTTAGCCATCCGTTTCCGACGAGTTTCAGCAATGGTGGGGACAACGGGGGTGGTGGGGGTCGGAGGGGATGGTGTGCATGGAGTTGGGGGGAGCGACAATGTCACACGGTCATCTGTGGGTGAAACTGAGACGGTGTCGAGTCGCAAGTAGAGTTTGGGTCCTTTATCACCCAAACGTTTGCCACGAGTAGTGGAGAGACCGGGAGGGTTCGGTGGGAGCGATTCGGCAGGCTGCGCAGACGGTGCAACGCTCGGAGGAAAAGCAATCGTCGACGCAGATGGAGAAGGGCGGTGTGACGAAAACGTAGACGTAGAGGTGGACGACACAGATAGTGAACTGGATTGGTGGTGTGTGAAAATAGAGCCCTGGCGCTTCAACGCTCTAGAAGCTGTCTTGCCGAGGGGAAGCAACACAAACGAAGTGTCGCTCTCGAGAAGATACGGCGTGGTTCCCAGAACTGCGCCGAGCTTCCTTGTCGAGCGCAGGAGACGCGAGCGTTGTTGTGAATTGAGGGTATTGGTTGTGGGGGGAAGATTTGGACAGGCGGTCAATGGTAAAGAAGACATCACAGACGCCTTGAGAAACGAAATAAAGAGGGTAGTAAGAGGGTGGGCAACGAAGGGCGATAGTAAATATACAAGCGGATAGAAGAAAACAATTGCGACCCGTCACAAACAATAAAAGTAGAGTCCGGCTCGAAACGCTTGTCTCGGATATGGGTATATTACGTAATGTTGAACAACATTATCCGGATCAGTGACACTTGACAGCGAACGGGACATGGCGCACTGTGGTAGCACACAGCAATGAAGAATGAAGTCGGATAACTAGGCATCTCGGTGCTCTGGGACCTGTGCAGGGTCACGGCGAGGGTGATCCGAAGTCAAACGTGGCTCAGCTGATTATTCCACAGACCGTGGTAGCACAGCTTGCCCGGTCGATCCTCGTGTGCTGCAAACTTTGTAGCCAGCCGGTCCGCATACCACGAAGTTGAGTTATGATTGGCAAAAATACATTTTCACTGCTAACCCCATGTACTCATGCTGTCGCCGATCAGGTTTATTTTCGTCTCTGTTATTCGATAACTGACCTACGCCGTACGTACCATGGTCTCACATCCGGTCCCGTTTGTGATGGCGGTCCATACTCACTCAGACGTACCTCAGTTTTTCGTCACCTGACTATGAGGTGGGTGGGCGGCCCCGCCATCATCCTGCCCTCCCAATGGGCGCTAATACGCGTCAAACATACTTGTAGCATCATTCAATTCGTTACGGAGAACCGAATAACAATCTCCGCCCTGCGGACGCATTAAGTAATATTTTATGTACTAGCGCCCAAATATCATCTTCGGTTCGCGCGCTCGCCACCGTAATAATGAGCAAGGCTTAGAAATTTGCGCTGTCTTCCTTCGCATCCCTTCTTTTACTCGCGTCCTGCCTCACTTTCTGGAGGTGCCGTTCGTTGGCTCAGCGAAGCTTCCACATGCTCAGACATTACGATCTCGTGCTGCTATCCGCAACCGCGTACTTGTTCTTAGCACCCTTCGTTTCTGCCCTCGGTTCATCTTGCTCTGCACCATTGATAACAGGCCAAGCCGCACCAGGGGACCCATACTGGTTACAAGACATCAAACACCAGGGAACTTCCGCGTTCAATCCCGACACAACTTACAAAGTCTTTCGCAATGTCAAGGATTTTGGGGCTCGAGGTAATGGTGTACACGATGATACTGCAGCCATTAAGTTCGTCCCTTTGTCCTCGTGCAAGTTCTTCTCTCTGAACTTTCTCATCAGCGCTGCAATGTCCGCCGGACATCGTTGTGGTTATGGATGTCAATCTTCAACGTGAGCGTTCTCTATTCGTGGCACCCATCTCACTCACAAATGTTTTGCAAGCCTGACGCCCGCTATTGTATATTTCCCGCCAGGGTATGAGAGCCGAATCCCGATGTTGCCTCATATTGATGAGACGCCAGAACATATTTAGTATCCTCCGCCATCAATACATATTACTATACCCAAATGATCGGTGACGCAAGAACACCACCAACGCTCCTTGCCTCTTCAAATTTCACTGGCCTTGCTGTCATAGGTAATTGTTACGGCGTTCGTATTGACGGTTCTAACAATGTTCTGCAGATGCCGATCCATATGTACCCAACGGCGCCGGTGCTCAATGGTTTATTAATCAAAATAACTTGTGTGTCGAATAACCGCACACCAACCACTTGGAGCCAAACGTTTAACTCTACAGTTACCGCTCTGTGCGCAATTTGGTGATCGATTTGCGTCGAATGAATGCAACTGCGCCTGCAATTGGTATCCATTGGCAAGTATCACAGGCAACCTCGCTAGTCAATGTCGTCGTGGAAATGTCACAAAAGAATGGCACACAACACCAAGGTATAGGTTTCTATACCGAATTAATTGCCAATATATTAACGTTTCCCTTTCAGGGCTTTTCATGGAAAATGGAAGGTGAGAGTGCTCTTAGGAAAACGCAGATATAGAAATACTCATTTTGCACGTCAGTGGGGGCTTCATGGGTGGTATGTGATTCACGTTTTGTCCGGTGTCTGCTAAAAGCTTGTTCGCAGATATCGTTTTCAACGGAGGTATGTCTACCTTGACCTAAATTTCACTCCGGCTAATCGTGGCAGGCAAAAGTGGGATTTCTGTTGGTAATCAGCAATTCACTGTACGAAATCTTACTGTCAACAACGCCGTGGTTGGTGAGTATACCATCTCTCACTTCTGTTTCATGCTGATTTTTCCCCCGAGGTGTCGATGCTAAATGGAATTGGGGTACAGGTTTGATATTTGACGTGCAAGTGATACGTGCTCACGACTTGGATAGGCTGGACCTACCAAGGGGTGTCCATTAACAATTGCTCGGTATTTACAGATTCCTCTTGGTTCTTCAATTCCTTGACATTTTATTGATACTCAGGTCGGTTTCAACTTGACGACTGGCGGAACAACTGCTGGGACTCAGGTGAGGCGTTGTTTACACTGTTTGTCCATGTTATTGATGACTATCAAGACGGTTGGCTCCGAAGCCATTATCGATGCGACAGTAGTGGATACGCCCGTCTTTGTGCAGACTTCAACGGCCAGCAACGGCACGCTCTCTGGTTCCATTGTGCTAAACAATATACGACTATCCAACGTTCCAGTTGCAGTCAGGGTCAAAGGTGGCAAAGTCGTGCTCGAGGGGTCCACCGACACGAAATACATCGATTCCTGGGCCCAAGGTAATGTCTACGTCAGAGATGATGGACTGGCTCGCTATACCCAAGGATATATCCAACCGCCACAAAAGCCATGGAATGTTATTGATCTGCATGGCAACATCTTTGGAAAAGGGCATCCCCAGTACTCTGATTATTCGCTTGATCAGATCGTTAGCGTGAGGTCCTATGGTGCCGTTGGTGATGGTCACACGGATGATACTGCGGCCCTGCAGAATATCTTTGATATGGTATGCTCTAAAGGTTGTGGTTGCGCAAATGCTCAACATGTTTCGACAGTTTGCTGGCTGCAAACTTATCTTCTTCGATGCCGGAACATACTACATCACCGATACCCTTTACATTCCCGCCGGTTCCCAAGTTGTCGGAGAGGCCTGGTCAGTCATCCTCGGCGGTGGTGCTAACTTCCAGGACGAGAACAATCCCAGAGTGATGGTACAGGCTGGTACACCTTGGACGAACGGTATTTTGGAAATTTCAGACATGATTTTCTCTACTGTTGGACCTGGTGCGTTGTACAAGGTTGCACCTTCAACCATGACTCAATCCCTGAAGCACCTGGTGCTATCGTGGTCGAGTGGAATGCCAAAGAACCCTGGGATCAGCAGGGTGGTGCAGGCATGTGGGACACCCATTTTCGGTATGTTTGAGCACTTGGTCCTTGAAATTATTTAACCTCCGTTTAAATCCAGTCTTGGCGGAGGTATGCGTTTAGACATGGCAGATGTACAAGGGACTGATGTTTTTTTCTTGCTTACAGCTGCTGGTACGAAGCTGCAGTATGAGGAATGTCCCGCGGGCAACCTCAACTCTCATTGTCGAGCTGCATTCATCGCCCTCCATCTGACTGAAGGGTCTAGTGCATATCTTGAGGTGATCTGTCCATTTACATGAACACTTAACCTTTTGCTAATCTGCTGTAGGGTACCTGGATCTGGAATGCTGACCACGACCTCGATGACCCTAAAGGGCGTCAAATAAGCGTTTTCTCTGGGCGGGGAATACTCTCAGAATCCTTTGGACCTGTCTGGATGATCGGTACTGGTAAGTTGTTGAGCCTCTCTGAGGGTATGCGTGGTCCTGACATCTTTTTATCAGCGTGTAAGTGACTGTCTTCCCGACATTGACGCAATCTCGTCTGACATGACTCAAGCTGAGCACTGCGCTCTCTACCAATATAACCTGTATGGCGCACAGAATCATTGGATCGGCTTTGCGCAGTCCGAGACTGTGAGCACCTGTTTCTACATTCCAGCATCCCCTTGACCGTCACCAACTCAGCCGTACTATCAACCCGTTCCACCGGTCCCAGAACCCTACTCCATCAATTCATATTACCACGACCCTGTGTACAATTCATCGAACCGTATGGCGTGGGCCATGTATGTACAGCAGTCCTGGGACATTACGCTCTTTGGTATGGTTGTTTCTTCCTCCAGGCTAGGGAAGTGTTTACCATTTTATTTAGGTGCCGGTTTCTACAGCTTCTTCCAGGTATCATTGAAGCCATTTCACATCCCAATATGACCTGGTGCTGACTCATGACACTAGAATTATACTCAAGGATGTCTTGCTAATTATACCTGTCAAAACGCGATCCTCAATATAGACGACCAGTCGACAATCATGTTATACAGTATTTCAACTGTTGGCACAACATATCAGCTGACGATTGGAGAACGAGGTATCATTAACGAGAAATACAATCGAGATGGGTTCCAGGAGACTTTCACTGCATGGACGCGTTGGTGATCTACTGTTCACTGCGCCAAGTCATTCATTTCCGAATGAGGTGGCTAATTTTCACCAGGGTTTAATCAGGCGTCGAAAAGGATGATCTCGCCGGTTCTTGCAATATAGTTTTGTCTTTACGGTCGGATGTTGTATACCCTCATCGTCGCCTTACATAGCGTTGTTTGCATACTACGCAGAGCTCGAGTGCTCTGACAACGGTTCCGGCGGCCGAGACGGAATGTCTCTTTTGTTCTTGACTATCACTTTATGAACACGTTCGTTGACGAGTAACCTCTTCGACTTTTTTTGTCCAAAAAAAGTAAATCATACCTGTCTAGCAGCGCAATGCTGCAGGACTTGTCGCATATGGATCGCATTACCCAGTTTCAGGACGAGATCCAACGGGTAAGTACGAGTTCGATCTGAACGTGAACCATGAAGTGACGCTGAACATTCTTTTTTTCTCCTGGGTCGTCCTTCACCGTCGTCGAACTCGTACGGTTCGTTTGCGTGGTCCGATATTTCGGCGTTCCACACACAGCTCCTGATGATCATGTCGAGCAGCATCGGCTACTTGACCTCCCGTTCAACCTTTCTTCAAGTCAGTCCCGAAATACCGATCACCAAATCACGCAATCCGGACAAGTTTGATCCGCCAGAGGTCTTTGAAGGTGAGCCTGTGCGTTTGTATTCCGGTTTTCTCTTTTCCGTCTTCATCTCCATCTCCATCACTGTTCTGGGTCTTTGCTCCGTTCGTCGCTCCGCCATGGTGCCGTGTTACTCACTCGGACCGTTTCTGCGCGATTTTCTTGCCTAGCGAACAAGCGGGAGCTCGTCGACGATCTGATCGTCAAAGCGAAACAGATTGAGGTGCTCATCCAGTCCCTTCCCGTCCCGGAACCCGAGGAAACACAGGCAAGTCCAGGGGATGCTCTTTCCCGGCTCATCATTGTCTTGCCCGTGGCGCGGCTGTCATGTACCACACGCGTTGTTCACCTGCCTCACTATTTTCTATGCTAGGCACGCCGCCTCGAAGCATTGGAGACTGCAATGACAGAAGCAAACGAAGAGTACATTCGAGCGATCGATCGCGCGAGTCCGTAAACCGTCTCTGTTCCTCATGATGCGGCCGTCTGTCTCACTATATTGCCTCTCCATCTCTTCCTCGCGGTGGAACCCCGCCAACGACTTCTGTAGAGAGACTTCACCGCCAGTACTCGGAGCTCTTGCGCACATTGTTGGACAATGCAAACTTCGATGTCGACTTGTTCCCGAGCGCAGGTGCAAGCGGAATCGCTCCTTGATTATTCAACTTCAGCATTGTTTTGCGACCAGTGGGACAATTCTCATCGACGATCACCCTACCAAACTCTTCAAGTTTAGTCCACGTTCTCAGCCCCCCTTTTTGGACTTTGGGTATTTTGGACGAGGTTGGTAGGCTAGATATTTCGAGCTGCGTTACGAGTTTGTTTTCCGCAGGAATACATTCCTCCCACACACGTCTGGGATTACCACGACCGATGAGTTGAAACGTTGATTTATAATACCGCAATGCCGTTCTCACCACAGTGGTGCAAAGCGCCAAGCACCATCGTCGATGAACGCTGATTGAGTCTGGATCAAAAGTTCGTGTTTGCACTCTTTCTCAAACACAGACTTCATGTAGCTGAGAACGTTCACTGTAAACGTCAATGCATTGTCGTTGGTCGCAAGGCGCCGGAGGAATATGGTGTTGTATCCGAGAGCTCAACACAAGTAACAGACCGTCGGGTCGTTTCCCAGGAGGGAAGGATATCATCACCACCCATGCGATTTACTCTCTTCTGTTATGTTCTGACCTGGACAGCTTTAGTCCTTCAATCCCCAATGGAGGTGTCACGAAAAAGTGCAGCCACGCAAAGGAAGGTCACTACGTAGATGAGATCGCCACGGTGCGTAACCACCCTGACGCCATATGTAGGTATGGGGAGACACCGGCACTTTCTTATCGCTCATCGCTATTGCCTCGAAATGAGATCTCAAGTTTGCTCAGGTTCGGCTTTGGAGTGGATTCCCTAATCCCATACAGCGCTAGCTTTGTGCGATGTGCAACTGACATCGAAGATAGATGAAGATTCTCTTCTGAAGAAAGACTACTCGGAAAGATCTGACTTGTAACTAAGTAAGGCGAGACTGCCAAAGAACGCTCCCGCATGTACATTGCATTAGAACAAATTGAAGCGTCTTCGGGAGTTGCCAGTTGGCAACTCCAGAAAGCAAAACGAACCAAGATTGAAGATACAGGGGAACGGGGGCAGGCGTCCGTTCGCCCGGACGTTGACCTCATAGATCTGTTCAAGTGCAAGTGATTGCTTCCCATTTCCCAATACTCAATTCATATCAAGTGCAATATCCCAGTGGTTCAGTACCGAACAGGCTATTCGCCGTTGTCTCTCTGGTGTCGTGGACGGTTGCCATTGCTTACACAGCCATCCTCATGGCAGGAGTATTTGAGTAAAGAGTCATGGGAAGTCTTGCTATCCTTGAAATCGCATCGTACACGTTATGGCTATCCAACAAACCTCATGCAACATAGGCGAATTTGTTCATGTCATGATCGTCCCGCTTCAAGTACTCTTGTTCCACCAACCCAACGATTCGCTGCTTGATCACGCTCACCTCGGGCACAAAGTGGTTTTTGACCGCCTCGATTGTCTGCGTCTTGAGTGCCTCGTACGTGAGCTCCTTCTTGGCCTTCATGATCCGGACGATCGCGGCGTCAAGGTAATGCCTGCGATCTGTGTCGATATGAGATTGCGTGCGTTTTGATTCCTCAGGCTAAAAGATGACAAAAGGGTCATTTGTACAATGGACGGGAGACGGCGAAAACAACGGCGTACCGTGTCCTTTGCCTGTATAGAGTTGATGTGGACCTTTGCCCTCGGATCCGTGAACTCTGCATTGAAGTAGAATACATCATCTTCGTTGACATCTTTCCCTACAGGTCGTTTCCGGAGTACTTTTTTGTTTGCACACGCAAGACTCTGAAGGGTCCGTTTTAATTCGGCCTCGTCTAGTTTGCGTCATCTGGCATCAGCCGCTGTTCACCTTGGCCAGTGGTAGCGTCCTCACCCATTCTGGTGGCTTCCAGGATTGTCCTGTACCCGATTTCCGTCTCGTCGTTGAAAAGAAGCAATACCACCGCTTGGTACAGACTGACGGTCAGGTCCTTGCTGCCGGCGGCAAACCTAGCCTTGATTGTTGCCGTGCCGAGCGAGTGATCCCACTCTAGTTTGTGTCCCTGATGCTTACCCTTGTAGAAAGTAGAGTAGGTCTGCAGGTCTGCATGCATCTACGGGTCGTGATTCGTGAGGACAAATGAAGGCGATGCGGGTAACGAGCATACAGAGGGGTGTAGATCAACGTCTTTCTTTTGCGCTGCGAATGGCCAAACACTTCGCTGAAGAACCATCACAGAAAGCTTTCGAGCACTGCTCGTTTCCGAAATGCGACTATGGAATTCGCTCAGCACCTCCCGCGAGAGAGCAAGATCATTAAACATATGATCTCCCTGACCAAACTCAGGATCATATTCTGAAAAAAGGTATCAACAAACCGGGTTAAACAGGAAGAAAGCGACAGAGGATGGCTACTTACTCTCCCTCAATATCCTCAGCACCCCCTTCTCAAAATCATCCGATGCACTCTTTTCGAGCAAGAGCCTCTTTGCCAACGCCCTCATGTAGAAGCCTCTAAACACGTCTTTATCGTCGGTGAATCTGTACAACATCAACACCCTCTCCAGCATGGACTCCCAATCCGTGTCGGAGATATCCCGTTGACCGCGACGCATAAGTTTGCCAATGTGCAGGGCGATAAGTTCCGCGGGCTTATTTCGGCGAGCTTTGAAACCAGTAGCAAAGGCATCAGTAAGTGCATATGAGAAGGAAGGATCGGGCGTCGAGGAGGAGACAAAGGAAGTCTGAAGCGTATGGTCTGCAAAGCCCTTGAAAGCGAGGATGCGCTCGACCATGTCGTCATCATGTTCTGCATCTTTGACAATGTTCCCGACGCTCGTCTAGACATCAACCAAGCTCGTTAGAATGCGCGGACAATGCAGAAGAGAGTGAGTAGCGCTCGCATCACCTGTATGCAGGATTTAAATTCTCTGCAAAGTATACCCAGGCTATTGAGGGCCTCAAACAATGCATAGATCGAGCGAAGTTGCTCCGTAGCCTGCGCATTCATGAGCGGGCCAAGAGCTGCAACGCAGATCAGACATCAGCAACAACACAGGGGAGAACGTGCACCTCTGGCGAGCCAGTCTAACCTCGTCTCCAACAAACCCCGCCTGCAAGCCCGTACGATTTCCTTGACACTTTCCCCAACGCCGCCACAGACCGCCTCTGCTCTTTCTCGTTCCTCATTCGTGCGTTCTGTTACATGGGCCAGAAATTGTTCTGCACTGAGGTCGGGTTTCTTCACACTCGCCTCGTTGGTATAGAACGATAGCGTTTGTTCGAGAATACGTCGCTCGAATATGACGGCATACATGTCGTGAAGGAGGAGATGTGAGACAAGGTCTCGGATCGTCTTGCGGCCGGGTTGAGCGGATCTGCAACGAATGAGTGAGGATCAATAAGGCCAGACAGTGAGCTGACCTCTCAGTTCTCTCCTTATCCAACCATTGCACAACACTTGCACGAATGCACTCGACGATCGGGCCGTCACTTAGTATTTGCCGCTTGAAGGACGTAAAGGCGAGTTCACTAGAACAGGGTATATTAGCCACGCATAGGTGAACCTGGAACCACAAACCGAATATTCTGACGCTTCGTGTCTTTTAAGATGAATCCACGATCAAGGTAGGCCAACAAAGACTGTAGGAGGGACTGGAAGGGGCAAAAAAAAGCACATGTAGACTCTGGAGTGTAACCTAAGACATACCACTTTGCTCTCGAACCACTCACAAACTTGGACGAATTGTATCAACCAATGCATGGGATTTCCAGCTTCGCTGGAGGTGTCGAGTTCATGGCGTAAACGAAGGTTGCATTGATCGATTTCCATGACAAGGGTCTCATAGAATTTCTCTCCCTGTCCCGGGATACGGACCTGTGAACAACAGGTGGTATAGATACACTCAAATGTCATCAGCAGCATTTCCGATTGAGAGTCCCTGGTGAGCAAAGATCGTATGCATGGTCTTAGGACCATAAGGTCGGATACTTTGCTTGGCGCCTTTGCTACAGCGACGTACTGTATGAGCTCCTCGGAGTACCATTGTTTGACGGCGGACTCACACGTTGGGATCTGGAGGTTTATTCTGATGGGACCATCCCTCTCTACTGCTTTACCTGTGAGATCTCGCGACCTGTATGCAGAACCAGAGTCAGAATCGTTATCCAACCGTGGCGTCTTGTGTGGGTGAGATTCTGCCCGCCCACGGTGGTCGGCTGTGCGTTCGATGACGCTCGAACGATGGGCGGTGAAGGCCTGGGACGTCTTTGGGAACGACAAAAGCTTGCTTAGTACGTCCGTCATCGCGGCGTGATGATAAAGAATCACAGTCAAGATGACGGTCAATTGTGATCAAGTAAGGTAAAGCGCAACTCTATCTTTTGCAGCAAAGTGGCTACAGCATGAAGTGAGCGGTGAAACAAAAGTGGATACAGTAACTTTGGTTACAGATGGGTGGACGTGAATAGACACAGCAAAAGAGATGCGCCGAAGAATGAACAAAGTGCCTGTGAGTAATCCGCGTACAAGTAAACATGTTCATCGGCGAGACAGCGCCAGGCAAATCCTTTGAGCCGGTGCCTCCCCAAAGGAGAACACTCCAAGAATTTAAAAAGAGAAGAGAAAAAAACGAATGTGGTATGTCACCACCTTGTATTAAACTTGACCCTGATGCAGACCGAGAGGGTCGTGGCAGGGAGGCTCAATTGTTGTCCGACTTGGTCAGAGCATGACTTCGCGAATCTGCATATCGCAACCAAGAAGTGTAAGTAACGTAAACGAACGCAAGCTCTACGCGACGATCTCGGGAGAATTCACTCACATTTCTGCTGACGATGGCACTGTGGAGCCATTCCCGTTGGTATATCCGACAAGTTAGCGGGAGCAATTTCCAAAAAGTCCAAGCCACGGTTGGATGAATGATTGGCAATAAAGGTGAGCGGATTATAGCAAGAATGGATCCGCAATTACGTGTTGAACCGAGTACCAAAGACATACAGCAATGAAAGGATCAGTAAGGGGTAGACCGCACGATGAGAAGGTGAAACACAGGGATATGGTTGTGTTTGTAATCCATCGAGATTGGACAAGGAATGGAAAGGACAAGTTTGTGGTGACAACAGTATGGGGCAAGACGCGTTTGAGAGAGGAAAGTAACGCGAGCGGCGTCCCAGAATACAGAGATGGAAATATGACAGAAAAAAAAAAACAAATCGGATCAGATCAGTGCCGCAACTTCAAGATTGGATCGCAGAACGATGCTACGAAACGGGAAATCATCGAGAAAAATATAAAGGAATGAGCGTACGGTTGAAAAAAAAAAATCAAGGTTTGAAGATGGGACAAAGCAAGATTAGCACTCACTCTACCGGAAAATCAGTGACCACCATTGAAATGTGGCGGTAGTTGTACGTACCTTCGACAGCAGCCATCACCACCCTTAGCATCGCTGTATCTGTTGCCGTTGTTACACTAGCAAAGCAACGACTCAGCCCAGTAAGCGAACACGCGTTCTTACGTACTGAATGTATATCTCCCGCTCCTTCGAGCGGCCCGCCTTTTGAGCAAGCCGTGAAAAGCGTTTTCTGAAGTAATCACGGCCCGCTTTTGCGTCGCCTGGTTCACCTTCAAAGTCCTGGACAGTGCGACGACATAAGCCATCGTTACATGCCGCAAGTTGGTGTCTTACTGGAAAAAAGTTTTTAATATCTGAATGAATAATTTTCTTTCGGAATAAGTCATCCTTGTTCAGAAATAATATCTATCGCCGGCTCGTAAGAACGGTGAAGACGGACTTAGTCTGTAAAGAAGACTGACTATTGATGTTTGCTTGAACCATTGCGAATGGCATATCGAATCCCAAATTGTCATCGCATCTTGCATTTGGTTCTTGAATGGGAATGAGCTTCGAAAGAGGCGAGAAACAAACTACTTGCGGCGTCTCGGTCCTCGACAAGACATTGGTCATAGCCACTCAAGCTGACCAAGAACAGTATACTCGTGACGTCCTGGAAACAATGTATCCACTTTCTTCGCTCGCTCTTCTGACCTCCGACATCGACCATTAACATCTCGTGATCCTTGAGCTGGAACGTAGTTTCTGTAATACCAATGGTCCGCGCTCGGCATTGAACGATGTCTTGTTCGGTTGGTTGATAGGTCTCTTCAAACAGGCGATCCAAATCTGGGAAGAAGTAGGCTAAACTACGAAGGATGCTAAGCATGGGTGATAGAGTAAGATGAATGTGGGGGACGTACTTCTCCGGCAGGGCAGCTTCGTTTCCTCGTTGGTAGGTTCTCTGAACGGCCTTGTCCTCCCAAAGAGCCTTTAGAGGCCCATAATACTTTCGCTGAAATGGTTGGTAGGGTTGGGGATCGCGGGCAAGTACAACGGTTTCGACATGTGGCGAGCTTTCTTCTGCGACTTCGAGACCCATGTCTTCCATGGCATCTAGTACATAAGCCATGCCTGATGTCAAGTTGTTGAAAACGAGCTGCCTGTAGTTTTCGATCTCTTCGGTCGAAAACGGAACTCGATGAATTAGACGCATTTGCTTGTGGGGATAACGAGATGAGATTGAGAAAATGGATCGATAGGAAGGGAGATGAAGCACCTTGAGAACGGTTGATTTCCCAGAGTCACCAGAGCCGAGGAGAAGCACCTGAGAAAGGGTCAAAGAAATGGAATTGAGAAGGATTGCGATGGCCTCCGGACCTTGACCTGAGTGGCCATCTTTGCCTTTGCCTGAGAACAAACGAAATGAGTAATGGTCGCACATGTGTAGGGAGAGGGGCAGACCTCGCGCAACATCTTTTCGGCATCGCGATGCTTGCGCCTATCATCCTCGGAGACGTCCACGATTCCAGTTGAAGAAAAGCATACACCCATTATAAAGCGCAGTTAGACAGCAGTTTTACAGCAAAAAAATTCACAGCGAGGGCGCTTGGCCCTGGGGAGGAAACGAAGAGAACAAGGGAGAAGCGGCTAAGGTATGATGACTGATTAGAAAGATGGAACGAATGTGGACAGGAAGGGAACAAACGAGACACGAATTTCCTGCACGCAGGACCTGCTGAGTGCAGGATCGTAGTGCAGAAGGAGGGAGGAGGTGCTCGTGGTGGTGTTGTGCAAAGGCAAACAGCGGACAACAGGGTTGACTGGCGCGATCGATTGTCAGTTGGTGTGTGCCGCTCAGTCTATCCTGTCCCTCACCTGCTTCGTTTCCTTGCTCGAACTCGCACGACAACGACCCGCGGGCGTCCGCGTCTAGCGCGATATCTCTGCTGAGAAAACGGTGAAATGTGTTCCTGCCGAAATTGGTGTTGCGTAAAACTTTAGTCACGCCCAGTGAATGAGCTCACGAGATACCAGCCTTGTCCAATCTTTGGCCTGCTATCCCTCGGCGAGTGAGTGCTTCTAGTAGCTACCAAGTAACCTTTCTATTTGACGTTCACCTGGGTCGACCCTTTTTCCTAGACTCGCCAGGGCCGAACAAGTTCAAAACAGCTGCATTTAATCACGTGACTCTCGCCTGTGCCACAAGGAGCAGCGTGTCACATCATCGATTCATCAGTCCAGTGTTATAAGTAACTCAGGAGAACGGTTTTCTCAGCTCCATCAAAGCTCACTGTATCAAACATTGTAGGTCAGCCTCATTCTCACATGTCTTCATCTTACGACATGCCAGCGTGAAACCCGGGATGAGTCAGCTAGAACGCCCCCTTGACTAACTCCATCACGGCTAATTGGCCCCACTTGTCTCATGCTATTGCGGCCGGCTGAGCCTTTCAGCCGCCTTCGCAACCTGAAACGAGTTGCCACCCAATCCCCTCAGGGGTACGTGATTCCGAATTCCCTCCTTCTAGACTCGTTAATGCCCCCAGTCCAGGCCCCATGCGGTTAAAGTGGTCAGGCAGATTCAGTTCCATCACCAGTGCGTATGATACCGATAATCCGGATTCATATCTTCTCCGGCAATGTCACATCGAACTTCACGCTTTGCGTGGTGTGCAGTTAGCTTTCTGGAAACATTTGGCGCCGGGTCGGTCAATCTCATCCTGGACTGGCGAGCGGCGACAGGCTAAGCTTTGTCTACTATCGCCAAATACTGCTGGCGACGGTGGCGTCACGGCATGTGTCCACTCGTCGTCCAGAGCAGCGTCCTGTGAGTCAGGTCCCGACGGGTTACGGGAAGATTCGGAACAATCATTAGACTTGGCGTGTTCTGCAGTCCCACCCTCATACAAACACGCCGGGAAGCACGACTGACACGACCATGGGGTCCGGACATCGGGTACTTCTCTACATCCACGTCGAAACGACCCACTACATACTAGACCCAACCTGGGAATTCGTAAATCTATGTGACTGGAGAGGTGATCTTCGGCAAGGTGTTGGAAATCAATCTCACCCTGCCAGCCATGTCGCAGTCACGGTGGGTCATCGGTTTGACGGACATACACACGCACCACGCCTTGTACGCAAATTGGAACGTCGGGATCGCATTCATCTCCCAGTGAATAGAATCGAATGGTTTTCGAGAAAAGGTCGATCCACACAATCACTGAGATGAGTCACTAGCACTAGTAGTACATAGCACGCGCTAGTACTCACCAAGTATGCATACTCTAGAACTATACTTGCACAGCCACACCTATTGACAACGTTTTCTACAGCACATCTGTTCTCCGTTCACCGAAGGACACGATGGGGAAGCGCAAACGACAAAAGACATCAAAGGAAGATAACGATCAGCCGCTTGGCGGCCACACGTTCGTCGATGATACGGAAAAGGACAACGAAGAACGTCGTTTGGAAAGCATGTTGTTCGGCGTTCCCTACGTGCCGTCCGAGAAGAGAAAGGAAAAACAGCGAGGAGACGATGCTGGCATAGTCGTCATTTCCGATGTCGAAGATGGAGCTGCGGAACGAAGTCTGAAGGAGCTGGAGAACATGCTTGATTCAGACGTATGTGAACTCTTTCGATGGACTCCTCCGTGCTTGCTGAGGCGTGCATGGTCGCAAGCTGTTTTTCATTGATAATGACGCCGGGCCTTCGTCCATCATGAGATCTGCGTCGGACGAGGCGTCTGGTCTGATAACCAAGAGTGACGGTGGTGCTGAGGTGGCAGTGGAAGAAACACCATTTGCTCATGAACGGGAGACAGTCGAGATCGGCCAGGAAACCTCTCTTGAGAACACCCACCGGCCTTCAATCCGCAAGGCACCGGCTTGGGTAGATCCGGACGATGCCAACATACAAGTGTCCCTCACTTCGCACACCCGCTTGCGGAAACTTCGAAATACATCTGCAGAAGACACCGTCGGCGGACGCGAGTACGAACGCAGGCTGCGACGGCAATACGAAAAAATCAATCCGACACCCGAGTGGGCATCGAAAGCGCGCAAAAAGTTGCGTTCCAAGCGTCGACGATCCGCATCCGGGTCAGGGCCAGAGGATGTAGATGAGGATGGGGTCGACGATGTCATTCCAGATCTTCTCGCGTCGACAGGCGGCATATCCGGCGGAAGGAACCTCAAAAAGCTATCGGCGGGAACCATCTCTGTTGACCGTCTGCGCGATGCCAACCAAGCCGCACCCGCCGAGGGGGAAATAAAATCCCTTCAGTTCCATCCTTCACCACAGATCCCTGTCCTGCTCACTACAAGCACGGACAAACGCCTTCGCCTCTTTCACGTACGTTTCATTCGTTCTATACCGCCCTTCGATTTTTCACCGCTCACTCTCACACCAGGTCGATGGCTTGACTAACCCTCACGCCCAGACACTCCATATCCCTTCTCTCCCACTGAAAAACGCCATGTTCCATCCGAACGGCGCCTCCATTCTACTCACTGGACCCCGTCCCTTTTATTACACCTACGACCTCCAATCCGGCGCTTCCCATCGTTCCCCGCGTGGCTTGTGGGGAACCACTTTCAGCACCAACCAAGATGCAAGCATGGACATCTGCGCCTTCAGTCCCACTGGCGATGTCCTCGCCGTCGCCGGCCGTCGCGGATACATTCACCTCGTCGACTGGCGATCCGGTGCAGGCCAGGTCATCGCCGGTCTCAAAGCCAACGCCGGGATCCGTTCCCTGTGGTGGTCCCGAGAAAGCGGCAAACAGAGCACGCTGCTCAGCCTCACGGATGACTCTCAGGTCTATGTATGGGACGTCTGTCAGCGCCGCTGCGTCAAGCGGTGGCAGGACGAGGGCGGGTTTGGAAGCCGCATCATTGGAGGTGATCGGCGGGGGAATTACCTCGCCATCGGGTGCGTCATCTTATTTTACATTCCTTCAGTTGGTGAGACCGACGAGCGTGGCTTTTTTTTTCAGATCCAACACTGGCTTCGTCAACATGTACAGCGCTGACAGCACCGTGTCGCCAGAGGCCTTCAAGCCAAAGCCCTTGAAGACATTGGGTAATCTGACGACCGACATTTCGTGCCTGAGCTTCAATCACAACGCACAGTTGCTTGCCATGGCCAGCAACGTTAAAAAGGACCAGATGCATTTGGTGTGTTGCCTTTCTCCGCTAATTTTTTCCTTGGAGACACTCACACGGGCGCCGATAGATCCACCTCCCGTCTCTCACTGCCTTTGGAAATTGGCCGACGACCAGTACGCCTCTGGGCCATGTCACAAAGGTAGATTTTTCTGCCGGGAGTGAATACATTGTCATAGGGAACAACCGTGGACGTGTATTATTGTATCAACTTAGAGATTATCAAGAGCAATGATAGCACAAAGATTGCATTGCAACACCAAAAGGAGTATGACAGACACGAGTGACATGCGACATGCGATACTGAAATTTTTTTTGGGAAAAAAGGGGGAAGATAAAAACAGATACCGAGGTCGTCAGGCGGGAGTGCGGGTACGTTGACCAGTGTAACGAGTCAGCAATTCGGTGTAAGCTTTAGATATCTGGAGGTGATCATGTGGGTACTGCATTGAGGGCATGTTTTGCCGCCGCCATCGGACACACCTTCTCTGCCCGTGGCCTACCATCTGGAACAAATCGACAGAAAACGGTGGAACACTCGAACCACCGTTTCGCTTCGTCGGCAAGGGAAGCGCTGCGTCGGACCCTTTCGACGTCAGCTGGACACAGAAAAAGAGGGCCACACACTGCAAACATTCTATACCCGTGTTGTACGCCGTGCTGAGCAGCCACAGGCGTTCATCCACGGGGTAGAGCTATTTGCAGTTAGGAGTCCGTCAGGATAGAACGCCCATCGGAACGCGACACTAACGGGGTTCCCTTTCTCCACAAGGTGCCCGTGCTCTTCCAGGACAGCGGTGGCTTGTTCCATGTATTGAATCGCTTTTGATCGGTCAGCCACAGTGCCTTGCGCCAGCAGAATGGTACATATTGATCGCAGCCAGCGCGAAAACTTTTCCAGAGATAGGTGGCTGTTCCTCAGGCACGTATGGAGCATACCCTGCAAAAAAGTGAGTTTCGCTAGTCGTGACAGATCAGAGCGAGTACGGTGCGTACTTCGAGGGCTTCGTACAACACTAAAGGGGTTGAGCTGTTAGCGTGTATGGGAATATTCGGGATCAGTGAACTGCCCGTGCCGTTAACTGGACAGGCCTTGTTCTCCCACTGTGGACGGGGATCAATCCACGAAGTCGGCTGATCACTGGGGGGGCTGACCAAGATATCGCAGAAGGCCTCAAATGTGGTGAGAGTTTGGTTGTCCGCGCGCGTCGCTTCCTGCACCTGAGGGTAAGGCTCCATTCCGTTCCCTACGGGCCATATGAACTACCTTGATGGTAGACAAAACATGTTCCCAATCTTCAAGTCGTGAGGCAGTCTCCACAGCGAAGACCCGTAATACATGCAGAAAGGAGTGAATCTGTGGTTGACTGTCTGCGGGCACCTTCGAAAACACATCTGAGACTCTGGCCCTACAGCTCTTTATTTCCGCCAAGAGCGTTTCCGCGGATATGCCCTGGAGAGTGGTCAACCCACGAGAATGTATCATCGAAAGACTTACGGTCGGAACATTGTCACGCAAGATGCGCTCACGTGCCAAGATCACTTGATATCTGATGAGCAGGTGGTCAAGGTAGGTGGCGAACCGTACCTCGGCCCGAAGTCGCAGCAAAGGACGCGTTAGCTATATGCAGGTAGATGCTAGGCTCCACGTCCGTGACAGTTCTGGAGATATATAGTTCGAGAAGCTGTTTGTACTCAGTGCGGGTGCATGGACGATCGGATCACACCTACCTCTCTCGCTGCATCAAACGCTTCGGACACCTGCTCCCCTTCGTTCTCCCAAGTGGAACACCCCTCGATCGCGCAATTGTATGCCGTGCGCCAGAGCCATGAAATGTCCCGGATCATCATTGTAACATTTTCGTGAGATGTCGACTCCAAAAGTGACTTGGCTAGAGTGACACGTCATGGAAAAGGTGAGTTACGCAACATGCTCACGAACCGTGTTTGAAGTAGTCGAGGAGGGTTCTCACAAGGCGACGCCTAGCAGGATGAACGCCCAAGATAGCAAGAAAAGCCGAACAACGTACACATCTGCGCCAGGCTCTCCGAGGAGTTTGAGGGTCAGCCTGATGATACACCTGATCAACGTCATCGACTCCGTCATGCCGTCCACATTCTCGCGGAAATTCAGTGTGTCCAGCAAATGTATAAGCACAGATAATAGCAAGCCCTTCATGTCGGAATCATGTGAAAGTCTACAGGCCAGGAGGAGCATTCGGCGATCGAAATCGGGAGCCTCGACCATTTCCTTGACTGCTCTGGTCGCTGGCCACCGGTATTTGTGAGCCATACTGTCAAACGAGGGAAAAGAACGTCACAGCTACCATCATCCTCAAGACCTGAACGACCCGTCAACGACCAACACGCCACTGACCAGCCAGCAAGCAGCACACGCACCTTGACGGACCGCAACCAAGAACGCCACATAATGGGTAGTCGCACCATTTTGGGGACAACACCTGATCGTGGCCATCGCCTGGCCATACTCCTTTTGTTGGAGTTGACACATCGCAGCTTTCCGAAAGCATTTCGAAAGCGAGGGTGCGCCAAGGCAAGAGAAGATCCTGTGAGTGCCACACATGAACCAATCACCCGCTTCTGTCCAGCGTGACGCATGATAATGACGGTCGCCGTATTGCCATATCAACTGAAAAGGAAGGTTGAAACTACGGCATGGCGAATGGACAGGTGGGCCGTACGGTGAGACACACGCTCGCACCGGGCTTGGAGAGCTCTATGTCAGACGCACAAACCTCTAAAGGAGAAAACCGAGGCCAGATCTCTCGTCACTAAATCTGGTCGTTATCGGGATTAACAGGAAGTGATAATTGCCTTGGAACGAATCTTCTAGATCCTTCAGCGCTTTGGCGTGTTCATCGCTTTTTGAACAATGAAACAACAGGAAAAGGAGAAGTTTCTCGATAGAAGGGACGGCTGCATGAGAAGCTAACGCTTTACGCAGGCAACTTCTCGTTGCGGTAGTCACTAGATTGCTGTGGGAGAAGATGAGCACCGATAAGTCAAGTAGGGCAGCCGAACTGTGACATACTGATAGTGGGAAAGAGTGCGCAGTTCTTGGAGAATGCTGTTAGAAAAATAATATCAATAGACGAGGTAGTACATATGTTCTAGCTGACTCGGTAAGGTCTTCCTCAGAAAAAGTCATGTTGTCAATTATTGATTCCAGGCCTACAATAAACGTAATTAATGTTGAGATGCACTCGCCAACTGAAGACAGCCGCATATAAGAGGGAAGATTGGCTCACTGCGAAGAACCACAGTATCTCCTGCCTTTCGCCGTTTTACCACAGCCAACTTCATCCAGCGGAGTTGCTGTTGCTCGGAGCTTGCCTGGGGATAACGTGTGAAATCCACAAGTGGCTTGACAGGAAATGAGTCCCTTACGGATTCAATGGAACCGCCCGTGGTGGCAATAACTTCTTCAAGCGCAGCCTCCGCGCGCACCAAGTTCTCCGGGTCCTGTGATGACGCCAGGAAGTATCCACGAGCTAAGAGTAGTAGGTAATGGGTTATGGTTAGGTTCTATAATTCAGTCATATCCACCACACTTTACCCAAGCTCCTGAGAACGGATCGCTGGGCAGACATGTCTCATCATCGGACAACCCTGAACCTACGCGCATGGGGAGACGGACCTTGAGTTCAAAGAGTCCGGGCGTAGCCGAACAGTCCAATGGCTCGATGATTTGGAACGCCTTTTGCAACCATCGCAGGGCATCATGCGCCTTGTCCCCTTCCGCAAGTGGTTTTCCGCTCTGCGTGCAGGCACGTAAAATTGTTTTGCCGATATCAAGCAGCTTGGCTACCAGCACTTCTCGCTGGGGCATGACGGTGACATATGCCCATGCTGGGGAAAATACCGTATACTTACGTCACGGTCAGAGAGCAACGCCAGCTGTCTATCATTTTCTGTGTAGATAAAGATGAGCCGCGCCGCTTTACAAATATGAACATGCTGGGCATTCGAACCAGTAATCTTGTCAGCCATGAACGTTGCCAAGCCTTCATTGTTTTCCCTCCAGGCCTGTGTGCATGCCAAACCAGAATTACTATAAATATCAGTTCTGCCGCACCAAAGGAGCCTAGCAGCCTCACCGCCTCCATTCTGCTGGAAAAGTAAACAGTGGTAACCCTGGCTCTGGCATGCATATGCTGGCCATCTGGATCGTCCATGTTTCTCAGCGCCTCTTCATACTGGACATGACGTGAGATCCGATGGCGACGCAGGGGGTAGAAATAACAACCTTTGCTGCGTTGGCCAGGACGCAAGCGGCCGACTCATTATTTCCGGCCTCTGCGTCCGCGGTAACTTCCACAGAGCGTCGCGTAATCTCGCCATGACATACCTGACAACGACGTCCCTGCCTTGCATGCTATCTGAAGCACGTGCAGCAGCGCTGTGATTGGGTGTGGAGGTGGGGTACAGACTCTGGAACGTATCGGAACGAACCTTCGATGGTAGGTTTCGCTTCCAGACCAGCCTCCATCAGACGGAAACCCGCAAGGCGCACTGGTGCCAGGGTTAGACGATACGCCGCAACGCGGACAAGTCCGAATTCCCTACGGGCTGCAATGATAGGACGACAGTTACCATCGGAACCTTGACGGAATAAACCGGACGCATTCCAGAGGATTACACCTTTGACAATTTGAGGAAAACGTTGCCCACGAAAGATGCAATGTTAACTGGCGCCGGTACAGACCTTCCTGATCAAGCGCATCGGCAAGATGGCTCTTTTTGTTCGACTTGAGCCGCTGCTCTGAAAAGGATTGGGCGAGTGATGTAATATGATGAAGGTCCTTGAGCACATGTGCATCATCGGACTGGATATCGCTGAGCTTAGGTTTGATCTTGATCAACGATTCTAGGGATGCCGCCGACAGCCTCCATCTGCGCGAGGAACGGGTCTGATAAGGAAGTACTTGCCTAAGATCTGGTCGTAGAGCGTCTGTAAATTAAGACCATGTCGTGGCTTTGTGGGCGGAGACATGATGAACCTAGATCAATGGTGGTCAACATGCACGAGCGGTGCGTGTCGTTGGGATAGAACCGGCTGGTGGGCGGCCGTCACGTTCGCAGCGGAATTCGGAACCCTGAGGTAATAAATAAATAAATAATTTACTTGACTAATATGACATTGTCCGGTTGTTCTACTTCCACCTCATCAGTCTCAGCGCGCGATGTCGGAACAAGCGTCTTCAACAGAACAAGGAAATCTCCGCCAACTCGCCGTTAGGGTAAGCAATTTGTTTCTATACGATCTTCCGCATATGAGCGCTTTCCACAGGAGGCTCGTAGGGATGGCGTATTCGCAGGACTAACATCAGGCTTGACCGGAGGTAAAAACTTTTATGGCGCCTGGTCCACGTTTGATGGTTACTAAAATACTGAGGATGCCTCGCCATGCGCCCACCAGCATTAGTGGGCTCGAGGCTCATGGGTTTCAACAGAAGTAAAACGATCTTTTGCGGAGCTCGTGAGTGGCGACTGCCAGATCGTACATGTTCTTGCGTTGTGGACCACACTCTAGTTACGGGACTACTGTCCGGGTATTTCTTCACGCGAGCGTTTGCGGCCTCAAACGTCTCACGGCTGAATACGAGTTCTTTCGGCGGTGCTGGGTGAGATGAGAAACGATGAACATCTGAAATGATCGGAGGATAGATGTCAGTTGAATTCGGGTAGTCCACCATCTAACACAAATGACAAATGATACTGCTGGTACAGGTCGGTCGACACTGCAGCCTGTCAGCACCCGTCGTCAACAGTCATGATTGAATCAAGCTGTCCATGTCAGTTGCCGAAAGGGCGCACGCCGAAGCTACGAGTGTTGTGGTATAATATCTCGCCGTTCCACAATGGTACATAGGGGTGCGCATGCGGGCGCGGTTAGGCTCCGTGTCCCAGGCTCAAGGTTTGGGTGGGTTTCTGATATGTGCCCTGGGCTCATCCTGTGTGTAATATTAGGGCGCGCATCGATAGACTGATGGAGACAGACAAGTCACGCGGTAATGCATAACATTATGGGCAGCCCAAATGGGATACGTTCAAGGCGGCTGTCGGCGTACGTGTCGGTGTTGGCCGCCACGTCCTTCAATGCGGCGAAGTCAGTCGTACCTTTGTGCGTCCACGCCGCGGATCCCGACCGGCAGGCGTATATCTTGAGCGGGAGAATGCGACATCAGTTCTAAATCATCGTGTTTCGCGCCCATGACGATACTTTGACTTCGGGTATCGACAATATTATCGCACAGCACGGTCGGACTAGACAACTAAAATTGGCTCCAAGTGGGGCCCTTTCTCGGCCAACTTTTGTACACTAGTTAAGGAATAGTGTAATGTATCATCATCAGGATGAAAAATGCGTGCGAACAATGCGACAGAGTGGGTACAATGCAGGTGCTGAATCTATGCTAGGATGAATCGGAATGCTCGTAATGGCCAGTGCAGTCAAGGATTAGATAGAAAGAGTCGGCAATGATAATGCAACAGTAATAGCATCCATTAAAACGAAAAGGTAGGTGCAAAACTATCTGCCATAAGACCAATGATAAGGATACACGGGTGATCCCCGTTGACTGGATGAAGCGTAAAAGTGCACGCCTGGCGGACCGGCGTTAGCAAACGGGGCAGAGGGAACCACATTTTCCCGCAAAGGGGGCAGCTGCAGGGACCTGTCTGCTGGGGAGATGTAAGGCGGCACTTCGGGGAGCTTTCGTGACCAGATCGCATCGCTGATGTGCGGCAACGGTGCCTGTCGGACATTCAAGTGGCTTTCGTGTGGGCTCACAGAAGCAGACTGGATGTCAACAGGCATATATGGCGGTGGTGGAGGATACGAAGTCGTCAGGGGCGGAGGTTGGAAGCGCCGCAGACGAGCCTTTCTCTGGACCCGTTCATGTTCGGCCTCAGTATCGGTAGATGACCCGGCCAGGGAATAGTAGTAAAGATTCTGGGAAAACGAGATAAGTATTTCGCACACACACAAGCATAGGAGCGACGTACGCGTGGCACATTTACGGGTCGGTCTACGCGATACGCGGCCACCAATGTCTGGGGTCTGTTCTCATACATGGCAGGGAGGGGCTGAACAGACGATGTGGTACGGGCACGGAGTGGGGATGCAGAAGAAGCCGAGAGCGTCATCTTGGAAAATGATTGAAGGGGTTCAAGAGGAGAGGCAGAGTTGGGACCAGCTGAGAATCCATTTTCTGGAATGTGCAACGTCATTCCGGTTGGCCGTTTCAACGGAGGGAGTTCGTTGAAAGATGTCGACGTCGGCGAAAATGCGTCTGCAGCTGACCGTTTCGAGCCAGGGTTCGGAGAAGGCGATGACAGGGGGTTCACATGCAGATGTGGCCGAGAGGCCACGCTCGAAGGGACGGATGGCTGAGTGTACTGCAAGGGTGACGTGGAGCGCGCTCGATAGGTCGTGGAGTGACATCTGGTGCGCATGGCAGGGGTAGAAGCGGCGAGCTGCAACCGTCGACCGTTGCGATACCGTGTACGCGACCTGCGCCATTTGTGGCTCTCTGTTTCCTTTGCCAAAACGAGACCTTTGAGCAAATTGAGCCAAGACTCGTACTTTTTCCCCGAAACATAAAGGGAAAAGTCGACGCCCAAGAGAAACTCTCTCTCCATGCGGTTTATCTCGCTCAGCTCGATTCCTGAAACCTCTGACCAGGTCTTGTTGGTGTAGGTGTTGCTGAAATGCTATAAGAAGTCGTCAAGGATAGATACAGGAGTGGACATACTCGTCCAAAAACTTGTTTGCCATCATCAAGGCAGCTACGGCTATCCGGAACTCGCTACCGGGGAGTCCGGCAGTAAAGCGGTTGCGCTCCTTGAGACGCCAAATGTAATGGAGAGAAAGGACGATGACGGATTGAGAGACTTGGGTGGTCTCGAGCAACTTTTGCATGAACTGGACAAAGGCGATTGAGGGATTGAACTGTAAAGGGGAGGAACACGAAGGAACATCGGGTGAATAAGGTGGCGAGGGTATTTGGGAACGTGGTCGTGCGCTCGAGGGAACAGCGGAAGAGAACCACAAGTAGCAGACCATCTCGCACGTCTTTTCCGCCACAAAGCTGGCAGGTCGTTTGAGGGACATATCGAACCAGTCGATAAAGTGAGACGCGTCACGTGGTGATAATGGCTTTCGTTGGAACGGTTGTTCCGAGACGTCGTCGTCGTCGTCGTTGCCATCGAGCATGTCGGGAGAGGGCTGGTGAGTGGGCCGTGGTGCGGACCTGGACCAATTGGACGCGTCACGCGATTGTGGGGGCGTGACTGGAGAACCAATGAGTACGCGAGGCAGGGACGCGACACTGGGAGACAGACCTGGATGCATGATGGACAACTGGCGATCGAAGTGAGCTATCGGAGGCAAGGACGTGACACGAGGGAGAGGCTGTGGGAGGATCCTAGGTAAAGCTGCAGACATGGGTGGAGTTGGAAGGCCAATATGTCTTGGATGTCTGCAGGACCAAGGATGAAAGAGTTCGGGCTGTATGGAGGGGAGTGAGAGAGCAGAAGGTGTGCGCGGTAGAGAAGGTGGAGTGTAGAGAGCCATGGCTGACCCGCTGACGAACACAAGAGGGAACGGCGGGTGGAGGATGCCATGATCATTTTATAAAAAAGGTGTCTGAAAGGATTTGAAGGAGGTGTAAAAATTGCGGACGTGGATGCATTCTCCGCTTAGAGACGAGAGAAAAAAAAAAGGGGGGGAGAAAAATATATATATTATACAGGAGATGTGCGAGTGGCAGACTCGGCCGCGATGGTGCGCCAAGGTTGTCGTCGAATTGGAAGAACCCGCGCAACCAGCAGCGCCTCCGACCCCCCCGCTTCGTACGCGCACCTCCTGCACACTTGGCAGATCTTTGATTTTGACTTGCCCGTCAACCTTTTTATTATTATCATTTATTTTTACCAAATCGTCCCCTTTACAAACACCCTTCGGCATTCTCGGCACAGGGGACTTTCCAGGGATTCCCCATAGCCTTTCCCTTATCCTCTTGCCTATCATGGGTCTGCTAACTTAAATATACCACGTGACTACCCACATTTGGTCATTGTCCCGTCACCCCCCTCCCTCTCGCGAGAACCCCTCCCCGGTGAGGTTGACCTTTTCTGAATCCAGTATTCAATTTGCTTGCTTGTTCAGCGATTTGAAAGTGAATTTGACCCCTAAAGTCGATTGAAATACCACCCCGCCCCCAAAGGTGTCCATTGTCTCATGCCCGGTTGAGTTCTTCTCCCTTCCGGCGTCCCCGGTTTATTTGCAAACACCCGACCACATGCCTTTCTGGCCCCGCGCCCGTGCGCTCCAAGTCTTTATTTCCGCGTTTACAATATTTATCTTTGGGCTTGCGGCTCTTTTTTTTCCACACTCTGCATGATGGCGGCTACCTCACACGTAAATTCCGATGCGGTGGCTCCTCAATCCGCTCCGCTTCAACATATCAGATCAACTCGTTTTTAGCCTGTTCGGTAGTACTACTTTAGGAGCCTTGCCATTCCTGCCACACCAACGGCATCGTCCCCTCGGCCTTGCCTGAACCCCAATCTGTCAGTCCAGCTCGTTCAACTCATTTTCATTCTCGTTTTGATCTCCACTCGAAAGCGCCACACAAGATACTAAACACTGTCTCATCATAATGACACATTCGTCCTAAATGTCTCTCTCCAATCGACGCGATCGTGTGACGCTCATCCTCCGACTCGACTTTTTCGTGCCGTCCGATTCACCACCACCCTCCTCAAGTCCGCCGCGTGAATTTCTGTATTCATTCTGACCCTGTTCCTTTCCATATAATAATACCCTTGAGTCCCGACTCGCCGTGTGGGGAGACATGACGTACTTACAACATCCTTCACACATCGACTCCGTCCCAAAACCTTACCCTTCCCAGTCGAGAAGTTGATGCCGGCGTCAAGTGCACTCAACCTTCCAAAACGTGCGATTCTACCTGGCCAGTCATGCCAGAATTCCATGTTCCGGTCCTTCCGGTTAGCCACCGCGTTCGATCCCAGGTTCGGACGATACCGTTCTGCGTGAACTCGCACGAATGCTGGCAACCCAACCGCCTCCATTAGCACCCCCCTTCCCGTAACTAAAAATTCTCGCTCCTCACTCCACAACCGGTGCCCGCCACTCGTAATGCCCGTCGTGCGATGATGAACACGCCTGCCTGGCATCATCGGCCCCTGAGATCAATTATTTTTTTTCGGGCCTCGACGCTCGAAAATCTACTTTGCCGACCTATTGTCCTTTTCATCAAAAGGGCGCTCTGCCCTTCATTCGACCCGTGGTCATCATGCGGCCTTGACAGCTCGCCAATACCCCCGATAATCTTTGTTCCACAGGGCAAAAATGGAAGCGAACAGGATGTGTGACGCATGTAGTAATCGACTCTTCAGCCAACAGCATCGGTGCTTTTGAATTTCGTAGGTTGTCACCGTCTCCATACCCGTTTCACGTCCCAACCCTTCCTATAACAGAACTTTCTTGCCGATCACGCGGCGCTACGGTATGTGAAGTGACCCGGTTTGGACGCGCCTGAATGAGCCAATACCATGTTGACTCGTTGTTCGCTTGAAGCGCAAGGTCCGCTTACCGACAGGCGGGCGAGCGCGGGCGAACGAGAGTGCCACTGCCAACACCGAAACAGATGGGCCCGGGGCTCCGATGCGCAAGTGTAGTCCTATTGGATCGCAGTTGCGTGCTTGACGGCATTGAACTTATCAACCTGGTTGAGATGGCTCAGAATTACCTCTCACGCGCACGTCCGAGAGCGAGGCAGGCCTGGTAAGGTCATCACTTGCCGGTGCCTGCCATTCGGCCACAAATTGCACCCACACCTTCCTCTGCCAGTTACGGACAAGCAAGGGCGGTTAGGTTAACCCTTTAAGTCAGGTTCACATGTAATAACGGCCACACCTCTACATGTAGACATCGACCTTACCTTTAAGGGCAGCGCGGCGGTCCGGCCGGACGAATTCTCCAAGGGTGAGCACAACAGACATTCCTTACCCTGAACACGCCACCCCCCTCCGATCCAAACCTGGATTGTCTAGGAGGGAAAAAAAAGGCCATTCACATCAGCGTGGCATGCTGAGGCCCATCTTGCCCGCTATCCACATGAGGTGCGTTGCAACGCCCTCTTCCAGTTGAGGGCATAGGCAACGTCATCCGCTACGAGTACAGGAACGTTTCGCATACTTAGATCAGACGGTGCAGAACGGAAAGTACAAACGGTGACAGCATCTGATTGGGCGTCATGCTCGGACTGTGAATCGATTCGGCGAACTTGGCCACTTTCTGTGCCTCTTGGTTGCGCCGAATCTCCATTTGTGCGGTCTCGTCATACGCATTGGGGCTGATCGGAAGAATCCCGCTGCCTGTATATCGTGGTAGAAATAGTAATTCTCCCGGACGAATCGCACTTGAGATTTGAAAGGCTTAGCGGCCAAGTCTAGAGTTTCGCGTGGTGTTGCTCTCGGATCAGTGCATAGCTCAAGCATGTGACTAACCTACTTTCCACAGCGTGGTTACATATGGGTGTCCGCGGGTCCCGTCAATCGCCAAGTCAACAGCCTTTCCAGCAGGTAATCGTCCAGCCTTTCTGTCAGGTCACCCAGGCTGGCATGCGTGCTCAAGGAAGTGTGTGTGGCGACCCGCAGTCTTCCCCAGAATATCCAAGTCCCGGCTTGACCGGAAACCCGTTTAGATCAGGTTCCTCTGCGGCTCGTTGAAGAAATGGGGCAGTCGACCGTAGATGCGGCACGGAAACGCACAAAGGCTACTTGGCTCGCCGAATGAGGTGGACATGAGTGGAACTAACGCCTCGCACACCCACAGCCTGCCAGTTTTGGGTCCGCGTATGCTCGTGGGGCAAACGAGCCAGCAGGCATCGCATTCGGACAAGGCTTCATTGAGTCTGCTTAAATGATACAGACTCTTCGCAAGTACTTACGGACACGTTACCTTTTCCCTGAAGCCGGGCACACCGTAATACATACAGCCTCGAGGCTCCTGCGACATGTTACAGCACACAAAGATCCGACCACGTATGTAGCAAAGGTGTGGTAATGATCCCAGTCCCAATGTTTGCAGCGGCCGCCGCCTGATAGATATAGTGGCGCCGTACATCAATCTAGAATGGCCACAAAGTTACGGCTAGTAGTGGTATCAGAAGCGACAAATGAGAACACTCGACAAACCTCCATCGACAGATGTTTCATACGTGTCTAATCATACATACCATATGCACGGGCGCCCATCCATGGCGGATGTGATGGTTCTCATTGGCGGTGACCCGAAACAGCCTGCAGCCCACGCAGTCCTGCGCTTGGTCCGCGGAGACAGAGAGCTCAGGAGATCTCCTTGCCGGTGAATGATGGCGCTACGCTCCTTGATATACTCGATGCGGACACCAAAACAGACGGGCTGGAATCGGTCAAATTATTCCGCGTAGACAAAGAGGAGAACCTGGTGCATCGATGCGTACTGTTCGGCATTCAGGGCTACCGAGGAGTAACTTGGTTTCATAGTCTCCTAGGACCGTTGCGCTGATGAGCGGTGGATGAGCGCGAGAACAGAGATGATGCAGGGTGACGTGGACTCGTCCACATGGTTCACTCACTTACTTACCATACGGTACATGTGCGGGGCAGAAGCGGTTTGATGCGAATGAGTAGACGAAGCACTGGAAGCGCTGTTAGGGTGGAACGGTGAAAACGAACACACCGGTTGGACCACGCTTGGGTGGTGTCTCAAACAAGAAATATCAGGTCAGGCTGAAACCTGTTGCAAGGGCAGGGTGGCCAGGCTCTCAGTTCCCGTGGCGTGGGAGTTGGTGAAGGTAGTCACAGCTTTGCTTGTCGTTGTCCGCCACGCTTAACCGGATCTCACAACTGGGCCAAGTCGCCGCCCACAGCGCCGACAGCGACGTCAAGGCCAGACTTGTTGTTCGCAAGATACTCGAGTGACCCTTTCATAATTCTTTGGTCGACTTTCATTCTTTCGCGCTCGCTTCACACATTCCACAACAACCCGTTCACGACCCACGGTCGTCATCACTCAAAGCAAGAAAGATACCCACCCGAATATAGCGATTCAGTATACCATCGACACTGACCTATTCTGTTTACTTTTTAAGCCATGGGTATTTCGTTTGGCTCCTTTGAGGGCGTTTGTAGCACTGCTGCCCTCGTCATTTGCCCACTCTTGGGCACATCGGGCCAAGGCATAGAACCTACTTGCTACTCCCGCAACGTGCAGATTGGATCAACGTTGATTTTTCAGCCTTGTGAGTTCAGCGTGTTTCCCAACCACTCCATGACCACCTGAATCTGCTGCCGTCAGCAACATGTTTTGTGCACATCGTCGCCATATGCATGACCGCAATCATGATCTATCATATCCGCTCAAAGTATACCGCAGTGGGTCGAAAGGAGATCGTCATGTTCTTCTGGATGTACATGCTCATAGAACTCCTTGCGATGTTCCTTGACTCGGGTGTAATACCGACGGCGAACGCCAGCTATCCTGTAAGTCCAAATCACTTGCGCCGTTCAGGAAGCAAATTTGACCAATACTACCAGTGGTTCGCCGCAGTCTATACAGGGTTAGTCGCCGCAATATACTGTTGCCTTCTGGTCAATGGGTTCGTTGGTTTTCAATTTGCGGAGGATGGTACACCCCTTTCATTATGGGTAGGTCCTCACGAATATGTGTCAACACCCTTCTCAAGCCCAGCCGCAGCTTCTCCGATTATCATGCCTTGCTGTTTTTGGCGTTTCATTCTTCGTTGCCATTGCCACATTCAAGTCGTTCGTTTCATTCTCTCCAGCGAAACCAACGGCGTTGTTCGTGGTATACTTGATTTGGCCCATCCTGTGTGTTGCAATCTACACGCTATCTCAGCTCATTCTCGTCTTCCGGACCCTGGACGACCGGTGGCCACTTGGTGACATCATCTTTGGCATCGCCTTTTACACCATCGCGCAGGTCCTTCTTTTTGCCTTTAGCGTAACGATATGTAACGCTATCAAGCACTATCTCGATGGCTTATTCTTCTTCACCCTCTGTGTGCTTCTTAGCGTCATGATGGTCTACAAATATTGGGACAGTATTACCGTATGCAGGCTCATCCCGTTTCCGCATAGCGGCGCTGACTGCTTTTTTACTTTAAGCGCGAAGACCTCGAATTCTCGGTCGGATCCAAGGCTGCCGTTTGGGAAGTCAAAGATCCGTTGTTGACTGCTTCGGCGGGAGACTATGACGAGGACTCGACGAGTAATTACCATGGTGGCGGCACGGCAGCCAGCCTGGTCGGCGGGGTCAGTGGAAACCAGTATTACGGCGGCAAGGCCGGTCATCCACAAGGTGGCTATGGAGGGTCACAAGGAGGTTATGGTTATGGTCAGCAAGCAGGGTACGGTGGTGCGCAGCGAGGCTACCCACCTACGCCGGAGAGGTATTGAGTGTTTGAATGGACGTAGCATGGACTATTTTTTTAGCTTGGATCGAGACTGACAAGGATGTCGTACTACAACTATGGTATCAGTTATTCTGTTGCATCACATTAGATAGTTGGTGGCTCTTATCGATTGCAACGTTATGTAATGTTACATTATATGCTCAAGGTAATGTGGGTACCTCTTGACTGGACAACTCATCCATGTCATTCATAGGACCGCACATTCCTGAGCGTTCCCTTTCTACCGTCTCCGCTACCACGGAAAGCGGCGCTGCAGAATCAGACGAGGACGACTATGCGCCAGCGCTACCCCCCGAACTAGCCGCTGCTCGAAAGGCCGCTGCACCACCATTCGAACTCACCCCAGGGCCCTCGACACGCCGTCCGCCGTCACCGTCAGGAAGAGTCATCGGCCCTGCGTTCTCAGTTACACGACCTACTCACGTCGTCGACCCAGATTCGGACTCGGACTCGGATGCTGACGTTGGTCCACAGCCCTTACCTGCCGACGTGCTCGCAACGAGGCGCGAGGCGCTCTCGGGCGTAGAGGAGTTTGTGGAACGAGAGGCTCGTCGACGGAAGAACGTCGAAGAGGCAAAACAGCCCAAGAAACTCGTCCGCGAGGAATGGATGCTCGTCCCACCGAAAGCGGGGGATCTCCTCGCGTGTGCGTTTCGTTTGTTTGTGGTAACATGGGTGGCTCAGACCGTTTGTAGCACTCGACCCGACCAAGTTGAAGCCGCGGCAGTTCGGGCGCGGGAAAGCGCCTGCCAGGGATGGAGACTCGTCGCTGTGGACAGAGACGCCTGCTGAACGGCAACAACGACTCGCCGACGAGGTTTCGGGTCGGAAACGGAAGGCGGTGAACGCGGAGCCAGAAGAAGACGAAGAGGAGGCAAGGCGACGGCAGCGAAGAGACGCCGAGATACGCAAGGGCGTGGACGAACACACGGTCAGTTGTGCGCGCGTTATTTTCTTTTCGTTTGTTCACTCATGTTTCCCTTCCCCCTACCTTGTCTTTCCCTACCAACAGCGAAGAGCACGCGGGCCTGCCCTTGTTGCCGCACACACGGAACGTGAGGCCCACCGGAAAAAGGACGCGGACGAGCCTCCGCCGGTCATCTGGGACCATGCGCGGGACATGTCGTTAGGTGGACGTCTCATGGATGACAAACAACGACAGAGGCTATTGCACGATGCCAAGGGTCTTGGAGATCGCTTTGGGACAGGCAAAAGTGGGGGCTTCTTGTGAAAAAAAAAGTCTCAGTTCAGTATTCAACACGTATTGTGCGATTATCCGGTTGTCACGGTGTGTCTTGGTGGTGTGCACCGCGGGTCTGACTAATTTCCTAGATCCATGATGAACTGTGTCAAGTTAGCTAAAGACGCCCTCTTGCAACGTGGTAGGGCAATACGACCGACAGGCTCACCGTTCTGTGTGTCACTCTCATGACCCATTAAAAAAATTACCCGTACACCACGGAACGGCGCATGCATGGCGTCGCGAGTTTCACGTTGAGGTGGCCGTGGCGTTCTTGCCTGTTTATCGACAGTCCTTTCATCAGTCTATCTCAAACACGAGGGGAGGTCACTGCATTGGGCATGCAGCCGACCAATTCAACTGACAACGACGCCGTAGCAATTAAACAAGGCTTATGCAGCATGCCCACCGAGTACAGCTTGTCAGACCGTAAACGTCGCGTACAGTGAATGAGCCCGTAATTTGACCGACAATTACTGTAGTTTTTTTTTGGGTTGAAAAAAAAAAGAGGACATGTCAGTCCCTGGACAGAGCTAACAGGTTGTCAGATCCGACGATATTACGGATGGAGCGACTGATCGCTGGTGATAGATGGGTGACAGTTCAAATGGTGCTGTTGAAGGAGTGCGACCAGGTCTCTCAGTACGGGACAGGTATTGGCGTGAGTCAGCTCAGATCAGGCCCCTGGCAGTGGCGACGAACATCCTCCGGTAGAGCTCTGCAACCAGAGTGACCCACTTTAGCGATTCGAGGGGTGAAACCCCAATCTGTTCGTTATTGTCATAGTCACGTCAATGAATTTGTGAAATATATCGTAACGGCGATGACTGAATAGAGTGGTCCACATTCTCTTGAGAGCTATTACTGAAGGCGGCCGAGAACATGATGGCTGAACGGGATGACATACACTCTGTCGCATACCCTCACGCACAGACCGCACTAACTTGTATGAGAGAAGGGAACGTCACTCGGGAGTTGGTACGCTCATATTTCCGCGCGAGAGCTCCTAGATCCGGCCCAGGGTGGACATCGGCGGTGAACCCCACCCTCAAGGCAAGGGCTCTCGGCTGCTCGATAATTTGTTCAGATGGATGTACACATCCGTTCCAAACCCGTCCATGGAGATGAGTCGCAGATCTCCGCCAAAATATCTCGCATACTGCACCACGGGAAGAAGTGAGAAATTAGTATGGCTGAGAAATCGAGGACGGAGATGGAGTGGTCACGAACCAGTCGAGAGAGTGGGAGACCATACCCGAAACCTGCCATTGGCGCTTGGAAATCGCTCGCGCGAAAATCTTGGTCGATGCTCTGGCCTGCCATGGTTGTATACATATAAGTCCAGATGAGTGGGATCGCACTCCTCGGAATGCCACCCCCCTCGTCTGAGATCTTGATCGTGATATCCTCACGTCCTTCGACTACAATAAGTTTGATAGGAGGATATCCACGGATATCATTGCTCTCATCGTGAGACCCCTTGGCAACACGATCTTCGTAGTCAGCGCCAAATCTCTCTACCACGGCTCTCAGCGAGTTCTTCAGTAATTCGAAGACGATGTGCGACAAATGCCCTGGGACGTATGGGAATGTCAAATTGGTGGGGCAGATGAGCTGAACAGGCGGTCCTCGAAACATGGCATAATGTTCTTCGCAAACGAAACGAGCATTCTCGATGGATTCTTGGAGGATGTCACGGACGTTCTGTTACACCATGTCAGTCATGTGGCGGATGAGACAACCGGCAAGAGAACAGGAAAAGGGTGAACGCACGGCCTGAGTACAGATGATTCCTACGTAATCCTTGTGTGGCTCTTGCATATTCAATGCCACATCTTGACGAAAATCAACGACAAATCGCCAAGACACAGAGAAATGACAAACTCACGTTGTCCAATCAAGAATCGTATCCCGATGCGTGACATGTAGAACCTATCCAACCATGCTTGCACGTCATCTCCACCGAGACCATACGTCGACAACCCCAGTCCCATTCCAGGTTTGATTCCCTTTGCCCTTTGCCATTCCAAGACCCCCTGTGCAACTGTGGTGACCGTTGGATCATGTCTGCGTTTAATAGCGTCCAGAGTCTTGGTGAATCTGGCATTGTAATCGTGGACCTCGGGCGGATAAACATGAGAGGGTGTTCGTGCATAATAGCTGTAGGCGTGATGAGTAGAACAGACAGGGAAGACATGAACGGAATCCGACCTTCGTTCGACAGGCACACGCAATTTCACGTTTCCATTTCGGAGACCACACACACTGTTGTCCCTGTGTGACCCCCCTGCCTTGACCACGTGGACGTCCCCGCCAGAATGTGCACCACCCACGGGCCTATGCCCATCAAGAAAGGACGTAGCCAAAGAGGGATTGGGAACGTTCCCAAGGAGGCGGACGGTGCTATCCTGATTATCTGTACGGGAAGAGAGCGACTGACTTGCAGAAGGGGACAAAGAGAGGGATGGAAAATTGATCAATTCCTGGAAAGCAGGACGCGCGTATCAGTCACGAGCACGATCACGAGAATGGTTGGATGCGAGTGGGAGAATTATGTACGCGAGGCCGAGGGAGTTCTCACAACCCACCTCGAAGCTCTGTGCATACCAATTCTTCACTTTTCGTATCGAAGGCATCTCGCTCAAGTTGTGCGGGAGTTCATCCAATTCTTTGGCACGGTGGGCGAGACGTACAGGCAATTCATCTAGACGATAGGGACGGTCACGTGATCAGTGAGGTCGGACATGCAAGCTGCCCGAATGTCGTGGACGAATCGATGACTCACCAACTAAAAATTGGCTGGCCCTTAGAAGTGTACCTTGACTGGGATGCTGCCCAAATAGGACCATCTGTTGGAGGGAGACTGAAGGACAAAGTTTTGATCAGCACGAGCAGGGCCTAGGAGACATGGGATATCTGGTCTGTATGAGTGACCTATCTAATTGGAACTGAAAAAACTTGGGCGAGTCGAGAGCGGAGGGAGGTCCTGGAGAGAAAGAAGGGCAAGTGCGACTGACCTCCTGTCTGGGGAAAGGATGCAAAGTGATGTATCTTGTCCCAGAGAGCGGGCGAGATGCGAAATCCGGCGCTCATGATGGCTAGTAGTTAAGGGGTCTAGTAGTAATTATCGACTGCTGGCTGTTGAAAAGTGTGGGTGTGGGTGCAACATGCGTCTGTAAATCGTCGAGGGACATGCAACGACAAGCGAGCGTCGCGTTCAAAAAGTTGTGTGATATGATATGTACGATGCCAAATCACGTGAATGCACATATTATTGACCATGCACGTCGTCGCTGGTCCAGCACGGGCGGCCCTCTGCGCGCTTGACAGCGAGGGCGTCGCCTTTCTGCAGTCCCTTCCAAAGGCAGAGCTGCACGCACACTTGCACGGTTCCATTCCCCTCCCCACCCTGCAGCGTCTCGCAACCAACTTTAGCCCATCTCCCGACATCGAGGCAAGCGTCGCAGCGACCATCGCCAGTCTTCAGTCCGATGTCGTCCTCACAGAAATATCGGATTTCTTTCTCCTCTTCCCCGCCATATACGCTCTTATCGCCACCCCAGCCGCACTCGCAGAGGCCACCCGGGACGTCCTGCACGCCTTCCTAGTTGAACAACCCCCACCACCTGGGTTTACCTTCCAACCTGCTGCGGAGTGCAGTTACCTCGAGCTCCGTTCGACCCCTCGAAAGACGCCCCACATGAGCAGGGAACAGTATCTCCTCACCGTCCTCCACGAAATCCGCGCTTTCCCCGATCGTGCCGCGCTCGTCGTATCAGTTGATCGTCGAATGTCCGAACCGGACGTCCAGGAGTGCGTCGACCTTGCCATCAAATTGCATCAACAGGGTGAACCTCTCGTCGGCCTCGATCTGTGCGGCAACCCTCTCGAGGGCGGCGTGGATAATTTGGAGAAGCACTTTGAACGCGCGCGCGAAGCCGGACTAGGCCTGACTGTCCACATCGCAGAAACGAAGCCAAATGGGCACTCCATCGAGTCGTTTGTCCTCCTTTCCTGGCACCCGGATAGACTGGGGCATGCGACCTACCTCGAAGAGTCCCAGAGAGAGATATTCTTGGCCGATATGCCACCGCCAGACATCGAAATTTCTCAGATACCCCCTCTGAACGGCCAACTGCCTGACCCGATACCTGATCATCTTAGGATTTTTTATGCCCTGTGGAGGAAGCATGTACTTTTACTTTCTCGCAGTTGCCAGCAAGCGGACTTCCACGTCAATTTCCAAGATGACACTGAGGAGCGTGCGGCACGAGAGGTTGTAAAAGAGATACAAGCCCTCAAGAAATTAGCGGGAAGCCAGTACAAACCGTGCATCGAGATATGTCTAAGTTCAAATTTGATGTGAGTCGTCGGAGTTGCCTTCTCTAGCTAAACGTGCGCGAAACCCTGCCTCTCAGAACCAAAACCGTCGCACGTTTGGAAGAGCACCACATAAGACACTACCTCGCGAATGACCACCCGATCGTGATATGCGTACGTACACTGTCCCGCGATCTTCCATTGAAGCTAGAGTTTTGGTAGACGGACGATATCCTTCCCTTCAAGACGACTCTGCTTGCAGAGTATGCATTTCTCCTGGCCAAGCCCCCATATGGATTGGGTCTTGGCCGCAACGAAGTTCAACGGATCGCAGAGATGGGTATGAATGCTCGATTCATGAATACAAAATAGACATGGGCAAGGGATACCTGGATCACACCCTGTGATAACACTGCCCTATCAATTGCTCAAAGCTGACTAGAAGGGCTCTTTACCCCGATTTCACTCAATGCACGTTGTGCCACGCGGGTACCATTTACTGGAGTACAACTAGTCCTTATTGACGTCGGGGGCGGTGCGATGAGTATCTTCCCTCAGATGCCACGTCCGCCTGTGACTTCGAGAGTGTGGCCGCTTACATAGGATGCCAAGGGCGATGCGAGGCTGAGAAAATATGCGAGTCAACACCTCATCGTGTGCGAACGCCATTGCTTCAAGGGACTCACAACAGCATCGCCGAAGCAGCTTCGTCCGCCAAACCCCCTCTGCGAAGCGGAATGTCCGCATACGCGTTAACACTGTCTTTCACACGCGCTCGTGCACCGGGAATACCGAGCGCAACCTTCTTTCCATCTATTTCGATTATCTCGCCATCCTCCTTTGCTGCTGTCAACCTACAGTCGTTCAGCATTTGCGTTCTCGGGTCCCATATCGAGTGAATGATACCTCGTGTGAATGAAACCGTACGCCACGGTGTTGGCACGAACTCCAAAGGGTCCCCACTCTTTTGCGATCGTCTTGGTGAGACCAACCACTGCGGACTTGGCGGCGGCATAGTTTGCTTGGCCAACGTTCCCGTGAAGACCAGAAGTTGAAGAGACATTGATGACAGAGCGGTTCACCGGCGTTTCGCTCTGCCACGTCATTCAAGACGACGACGATTATCAAACGGAGAGGACTTACCTTGATGCGGAAATACGGAGCAGCCGCTCTGACGAGACGGAAGGGTGCACGAACATGAATCTTCATGATAACGTCGTAGGCGTCGTCCGGCATTGTGTGGAGCATCTTGTCATACGTGAAGCCAGCTATACAAAGAGCATGACGTCCATGAGAACGGTTCCGCACGCAATCTGACACGACTCGTCGTACCATTGTTGACTATGTGGTTTATTTGCCCAAAGGCTCTGATAGATAACGTGAAATTCTGGTGTGAACGTGTGGCGACGAGGAGCCACTCACTTGACGGTAACTTCCACAATGGTCTGCGGAAAGTCGTCTGCACCGACATCGCCTGCGACGGCAATTGCTTCTCCGCCTGCTGCCTTGATCTCTGCCACGACCGCAGCAGCTTTTTTTTCATCAATACTGGAAATTCGACGCGTGAGCGACCGATGCAACACGTTATGTCACCCGGGATTTACTCGCTGACGACGATCCTGGCGCCCTCCTTGGCGAACAACAAGGCTGCGCTCTTGCCTATGCCCTATTCGACGCTGAGCGAAGGCTCGACCTGAGAAGCTAGTACGCACCTGTCCGGCTCCTGCGATCCAAACGGTGTCGAATGCTGCGGGTTCGTCGAGAAGGACGTGAAGGACGTACCTGTGATGATGGCGACCTCCCCTGCCAAAAGGCCACGACCGTAGGCATTGCTGATGTGGCCCGAAACCTGAGCGAGACGGTTGGCCATCGGTGTGTGTTGGTGGAAATGGGTCGAGGGAACGAGATGGCCTCGGGTATTTGTGAGGCAGCGAACCGGATCTCTCCCAGGCGGCCGGGCGCGAATGTCCGAGCCAACATCAACATCGCCCATTGAATCACGCGCCAATTGGTACACCGGTCAAGAAACACAGATATATTACTTTGAAAAATCAAGTACGAGTAATGACGACCCAATCGAATTTTACAGACCCTCTGCGTATTTCGACATTACCTCCCGAAGATGCGCCTCGTCCGCGATGCGAGGGGTAAAGCAAACATCAAACGGCCTCGGGTGCACGACAACGCCGTCGACGAAGCCCTTGTCATCAATGGGCGAATTTGGATCTTGCATAATACGGAATGACCACATCAGAAGAGCCGTATTGATGAAGATAGACCGGTTGGCAATATGCTGGCCCGGGCAAATGCTATCCAAACATCATCAGGCTTATACAGCGGTGGATTAAGGTGGGCTCACCGTCGACCAAACCCGAAACTAGGGAACTTGAGGTCATCGCGAATCCGTCCGTCGCTGTTCAACCATCTCTGCGGATCAAATACCTCCGGGTTAGGGTAAACCTCTGAGTCGCGAGAAATCGCCCTATTTCAGTGTCATCATCATCTCTGTAGACATAACCCATGAGCGTCGTGCTCACCAGTGGTTTCCGAAGACGATGGCGCCCTCAGGAATACAAAAGTTCTTCTGTGAGAGGTTTAGCATGTCTGGTTTAGTTTCCGGTTGCAACTCACGTAGGGAATGTCCGTTAGTGCACGATGGGCAAAGCCTATTATTGCCTCAGCACCCGAAACGACCTGCGAGTTCATGCAACCTACCCAAGGTTGTTACTGGTCTCCAACGAAGGCACTCGAGCATAAATGCATGAATCTGGGGAAGAGCATCGTAATCATCGAAAGTAGGAGCTACGCAGACTGTCGGCGCAATTCCCATTCCAACACGTAGCGATACGTACCCCTGTCGCGTCCAATAATGTTGTCTAATTCGTCCTGTACGACGCTCTGTGCATTAGGGTGGCAAGCAGCAGCCATAACAACGACCATGATCGCAACAGCAGTCTAGGCTCACAGTGAATTCTAACGTTGGATAAAATTGTATTCAACACGCACAGTATCTGAGCCAGCGCCAAAAAGGGACCCCGCAAGGTAGGCCATTTCCTCAGACGAAAGCTTGTGCGCACTTTGATTCTGGAGGAGGTACTTTGCAAAGGAAGGGCTAGCATCACCCGTCTCCTGCGAGAGTCAATGAGCTAACGGACATGGATATAACAAGTTGCTTGTTACCAGGTTTCTGGCTACACGCCCCAATTGATCATGGAAAAGTTTCGATTCCTCCTGGCGCCATGACTCGATGTGGCTCGCATAGAATGGAACATACTTTAAGATCGGGTACCTCTCCACTAGCATTGCACCGGGGCGCATGAGCGTCTGGAAGCGCTTCAACATCTTGTGAATCGTGATGATCTCGGGTGCGTTTGTCGCCGTAGGAGTAGATTTTCCATAGGTAATACGTAAAATGACGGAGGCAGCATACCGGTTAACGTGCGCTTGGTGATGCCTTGGGTCGTTGAGAACGTCGAGGACGACATCGCGAGCGGCTTGCATCTGGATTGGCCCGTACGACTCTGCAGCTTTGGCTTGGAGGTGAGTGTGCGCAGCCCTACGTGCAGAGCATTTTGATTACTATTTACAGCCCAAGGAGCAGGAAAAAGTAATGGGTAATCACCTACGGAGCCTTCGAAACTGCTCACCCGCGGGGGCAAGAATCATGCGTAGTCCACGAGACAGAATTTCACCCGCTGCAACCGAGCGAGGGCGGTCCGCAAGCAGACTACCCTCTTTTTCCATGATGTCGACCGATTCCTAAGGTCGTGGTTGCGTTTAAATATTAGCAGTTCCGCAAAGACTGTCATTCTCACCCGGTGCCGCCCAATGATGATCATGACTTTGGGGCCCACGCGCAGCGAGATGACGGGACCATACTGGTTGACCCATGCGGCAAACTGCTGCGACTGACTGCACAATCACATCAACTAGACAGCATTATCGGGCCGACGAGTTGCACGTACTTTTCTCTGGGAAGTGCATTTCCAAAGAGCCAGTGTCCAGGAGGACCGGGGGGCAAAGGCAGACGGCGTTTACTCCTCAACTTTGCGTGTAGAACACTGCCGACAAGAACCAGAGCAAGGAAAGCAGCAAGGGTGTTGGTCACAGTAGATGTCAGCCCAAACATCCTTCGAGGGGAATGAAGCAGACGGCAGTTGAGGAATTAAATAGATCGAAGCTGGTTAAATGGCCGGAGAGAAGGAGGACCAAATGAAGACTGGGCAATACTGCATTTGCCAGATTAACGGCCTGTTGCTGCCGTATGGGAGGAAGGCTATGAAGTGCGGTAGTTATTCGACGCTAGTGAACAGGAGCTTCCGCACCGGATTCGAGGGTGGTGCATCGTGCCAACCAGTGGTCACGTCAAGATGTGGACTACACGATTCCTGAAGGGAGATCAGCACGAAGGGCGTGAGTAGCACCAACCCAAATCCCCGGCTACTTTCTCAATCGGAGAATGTCTCGGCGACTTCATCACGCCACTCCTTTGTGCCCGTTGCGATGGCAGTGTCGACGGCCAAAAGTCTAATATGCGTCATGTAGCACATGGTAGCGCAGTTAGCACGGGTCCGGTTTTCTAGCATGTGGGTTATCAACGATAGATTGGTTGCGGAGAAGTAGCGCGCTGAGCGCTCAAAAGAGGTCCATTAATTGGTCAAAGTCCCGTGAGAACAACGTCAAAGCTTTGGTGTCTCCCACTTCTTGACTCCTTCCCCCCTCCCCACCAACCCGGCACCGTTCCCTTCCTCTTCTTACTCTTTTTTTTTTTTCTTTCTTTGTTCTTTCTTTCTTTGCTGCGTGATGCGTCCCGCTCCGGTTCGTAGCGTCTTGACGCAGGTCAAGCAGTTTTTCAGGACCCTTTCAGCCAAGTTACAAGCAAAACGGTGGGTGCAGTTAAAGACCCTCGTTTGGTCTCCGAGTCCTTTTGATCCATTCGTTGACGCGGTCTCAGTCACCGTACCGCGCTTGACTCGCCAGCGATACAGTACCACCACTCCCCCGCACACGACCTCCCCTACCTTCCACCAGAGATCTGGTCGATGGTCCTCCGCGAAGCGACACTCATGTCTCCAGACCCCCTCGACATTTCTCTCGGTCTCTCATTCCTCGAAACTCCTTGCAGCCTTCAAGGTTACCACACGGTTATGCGCATAAAGTGCGACCTGGCTTTGGTCAACAAAGCTTGGAACAGGTATCTCCAAGAGTATCTGTACGAGTTCGTATGGATAAGTAGAGCAGGTCAGGCCAAAGCGCTGGCTTGGACTCTTCTTACCCAGTTTATCGACGGGAAGCCATCAAGTGGCCGCTGGATTCGTCGATTACACATGGAGACGCCTGCCTTGAAGCGTTGCGCCACCGACGATATCCGTACCATCCTTGATTATGCGCCACATTTGGTCATTTTCTCCGACCATCATGCCGTGCGGTGCTCCCGCTACCATGAGTTCACTGACGTCCGATGCTCTCCAGAGCAGATGGTCTCTGCACTCGCCGCCCCCCACAGCAAGCTCCGCAAGTTGTCCCTCACAAACTATAGCGATGACCCATTTCCATATCATTTCTCTCGAACACTTCGGCAAACAGCAGCGAGTTTAGAGTATCTCGAACTTTCCTCGTCCAGCGTCCCTGCGATCTCTGGTCAAAAACTTGCAAGGGCGCTCGTCGTTTCGTTTCCCGTCCTGCAATCGCTCAAGCTTACGCTGGACAATACGACTTTTGCAGTCATTGCAAAATGGAGGATGCCCCGTTTACGAAATGTGTCCGTTGTCTCTTCTGATTTTGGTTATGCTGGCCAAGGTTTTTCCCTCTTCTTTGCCGCTCACGGTAAAAAAATCCACCAACTGGAGCTCGGCCATTCCTCGTCGCTTGTCGCTGAACACCACCTATCCCTTCAGCCCCGCCCTGTTCAGCAAATTCCCCTTGCAGAATGGTGTCCGAACCTGAAAGAATTTATCTGCTCTGCCGACGCAGAATGGAACTGGCGAAACCCTGATTGGATCGCACCGCATGTTTTGCTTCCTGCCCATTCTCGTTTAGAATTTATCGGCATCCGCGACATCGACAAACGTCTGCTCGACGACGTTGCATCATTCCCGTCGGATATTGAAGATGATGCCCCATTCTTCCCACTCGCGGAACAAATTTCATCTCTCTTGTTCAACGATGCGTTTCCCTCTTTGCGGTACATACGCGATCTTAGTCGCGCCTCTCACTTGATGCGCTCTGGCGTCCGTCCCCAGTTGCGAATCCTAAAATTCTGGTCCAAGATACTAGCGCGTTGTGGGGAGCGGCAAGTCTGGCTTGAAGATTTTCGTGGTGTGAATATCACTTTGCAAAATCTTAGACGTGCGGGCCTCGCGGAGATATGAAGTGTCATCCTCATCTCCGTTGTAACTCGCTGACTTCCGCCCGCCTGTTTCAAGGACTCGTCCGAATCATTTCTGCATACCACTTTTCATTGACCATCTCCAGTGTACATCGCCAGTCCTATCGCATTGTAACCATTCGTCATATGCATCTTTCATCATTGTTCGCCTTTTTCCTCCTTTCATCACCGAACAATCATAATCTTCAGCCAATCGAGCATTGACTCGGCATCACTTGCGTCCCATTCCAACCTGGGGCCGTCCTCTCCCTTATTTATACCTACCAGCTGTTTATTTGACTTTCTTGCTTGCACGCGGTTTTCGTGGTCCATATGGCCTTTTCTTCGTGTCGCTATCGACCTTGACAACGTTGATCGTCCACCTTCGATTTACTTCCTCCTTGTCGGTTTATAGTTTCGAAGGGCGTATATCTCCATCGAGATGGAGCTGGGCATTTTCAACGCTATCGTACGGTATAGCATGTCACTCGTTTGAACTTTGTGACTGTGGGGGTACAAGTTGGTTCCCTCGATAATTCAGTGTCCCTTTTTGCGGACTCGCTTGATAAGTTTCGTCCACGGTCTAACCAGACGCCATGGTACGTTTTCGACATGACTACCACAGCAATTGACGACGAATACCGGACAGGACGCGAACATTGAACACCTCGTCCTATCGGGCAAACTTTTTGGAACAGACGGTGGCTCTTCCTCTCCCGAACGGACACCTTCGCCCTCGCTCTCGTTCGCGTCCACCGACGATCTCGAGGACGAAAAACACCGGCACCAACGCGATGCTCCGCACGTCGACGCCGCATACGAGTCGATAGGCATGGCGCCCGGTAGGACAGGCGTGAAAGGCGTCATCCGGGACCAACACGAGGCACAGACGATTCAGGCCGCCAAGAGAGAGAGGGAGATGGAGGCGCTGAGGAGACGTATGGAACGGGGGAATCTGGGCGGAAAGACGTTTCTAGAAGAGGAGTTGGCGGACGGTGACGGCAACAGCAACGGCGACCTCGAACGGATGTGGCACACGCGGAGGGACGTCCTAGGACGCCCAAAGGAGGGTCCGTTTGGCCACTTGAGAGAGGTAGGCCGGGCGGGCTTCGTTGCATCGGTCGAAGGCGAGGAACGGGGAGTCTGGGTGGTCATTCATCTCTACGAATCGGTGAGGCAGTCTCTTCCTTTGCTCGTTCATCCACCCGACGGGCGCTTTCTTTTGCGAGAAAGTCGTTGGACAGGTGCTACGCATTGGACGACACGTTGTCCAAGCTTGCGCGTTTGTATCCTCAAACTAAATTCCTGAGGGCCCGTGCTGCCTCTCTCGGGTTCGCCTCCAAACCGTCGTCGACGAAACGGTACGCATCGCGACAGCAGAACATGCCAGGGAGACTTTCAGACGACGACGATCCCTATGGCAACGACGACGACGAAGTTGAAAAGACGCCGTACTACGACGAGGAAGAGGATGAAGAAGAGGATGTGGATACAGACATACTCCCAACGCTGTTGGTATACCGTGACGGCGAGCTCGTGCACAATTGGGTAAGGGTCGACTGGGAAGCTGGGAAAGCTGGCGTCGAAGAACTTTTGTTGAGGTAAATTCTACTATGGTCGGTGTTTGTCCAGTCTTTTTCTCATCACGGTCACTCAGGCGACACATCATCACTGAGGCGCCCGTCTCGGGACACAGTAATTGTGGTCTACCCTCGGACGAGGAGGACCTAGCCTGGAGTGACGACGAGTCCCTTTCATGACCACCAGCACGGTCCCAGGTGTCCCTCGTGAACTTTGTATTGGCTCAAAGGTTGACCTAGCTTGGTACCTGCAATAGCGAGTCTGCCTTAATGTATACCTTTCGCCAGTTGCACCTAAAGGCTTGATCGCCCAAACTTGCTTTCTCCAAAAACAATGGGAGAACCTAATATGATCGTTCAAAACAGAAAGAACAAATAAAAAAAAGCTACCAGAGTAATTAGAGGAATTACAACACAATACACGACAAAGAAATCACTACTCCAAAGTACCACGCAAGTAGACTACGTTCCTCATCAGTCCTCGTCGCTCGGATTCGTCAGATACTCGTCGTCATCGCTCAGTAGTATTTGCTTGCGTCCTGTACTCCGTGCCCTTCCCCGTTGCGGATGTTCCTCGTCCTCCATCGGCGTCAGTGCAGAGTCGTATGATCCAGATGTCGATGGGGCGGGTTGAGTCTGGAGCGGGGCAGCACCTGGTAAATCGGTTCCGGCCGTGGCTCTGGCGAGTGTGGCATGGAAGACCTTCTCCATCTCGTCGGCATCGATGTAGACCCACGACCCTTCTTGGTTGTACGTCCGGGCATTGTCGAACATGAGCTGCCAGTCCTCTCTGAATTGTGTGATGCTCTTGTAATAACCACCGGTGATACGTTTGCGAATGGTAGAGAGGGCGATGGGATGCGTAATGAGTTGGTAATAATCCGGATAATCCTTGCACGACCACGTGAGTACTTGGCCAATCTAGAAAAAAGTATACACACCCTTCCGTTCGGAAGTTCACGGAATAGATCACATCGCTTCCTTCCCTCTGAGTCCTCGCAGGCGAGAACCGCCTTGTAAACCTCGTTAAACGCCTTTTTCATTCTCTCCTTTACGGCAGGGGGAATATCTGGCGCCTTTGTCTTGCGTCGTTTCTTACGACGTCAAATGTCGGTATCAGCACGTGCCGGCCAAGACACCCAAGCAATCACGCACCGAGTCCCTGTCTTCCTCGTCCTCCTCATTGACCGATGGTGTTACAGACATCGACTTCATCCCACGTTTTCGCTTACCAGCAGCAGCCGGGGCGTCGTAGTCGGCCATCTTCGCCTTGCCTTTCCGAGCCTTCCTACCGCGAGCGTCCGTCTCACTAGCAGGCGTACTTCTGCCAGGTGTCTCACTCTCCTTCAGTATCTTGTTCGTTACCCGCCGCTCTTTCTTCCCTCTCGTCCGATCCGCCAACTCCTGCAGATCTTCACCATCCTCGATCGCCATTGCCCATTGTTCATCACTTAAACCATCGTTGTAGTTCACCACATTCCTCCGCCGTTGGCCCCGACCCTCCAAGACCTCGTCCATCTCCTTGGCTTCAAAAGGCTCGTCGGTCTGGTAGCATCCGGGTAGCTCTTCCATTTGCATGAGTGGAGGAGGAGGTTTGCCACGATTTCCGGCAGCGCGCCAATTTTCGAGTGCTTCCCGTTCACGGGCGAGATCCATCCTGCGAAAGATTACGGCTTCATCGTCACTACGAGCAAGTATTTCGTTCAACTCGTCGTCATTCATGTCACCCGCCTCTTCATTTTCTTCCTCCTGATCTGCCTCGAGGATAGATCGCTGGCGAGGAAAAAAAATGTAGGGACAATGACGTAGCTGTATGCATAGAGAGCTTACCAGGAATTCTTCTTGTTCTTCCACCGTTGATTTGTTGTCGAAGCGACCGGCTTGAATGACTTTGTCGTCGATATCGAGCTTATACCGTGCGCGAGCGTACATTGCCTCTTCCACGCTCTTTTCGGTGATGAAACGTAGGATACGAACAGCCTTCGTCTGACCGATACGATGGGCACGATCTTGCGCTTGCAAGTCGGCATGAGGATTCCTACGATGAACAGATGATCGGTCGATACGCTCAGTCGAGACACAAATTGACACTCACCAGTCAGAGTCAAAGCTACGGTCCCAAGAAACAATGAGTATGATACGTTACAAATGGAAACCAGCACCCACATTACGACCGTGTCGGCAGTCTGCAAATTCAATCCCAGTCCACCAGCACGCGTGGACAGGATGAACACTTTGTACTCCGAGTCTTTTGCGTTGAACAATGCCACATGACCGGCGCGCTCCTCTGTCTTCGTACCACCGTCAAGTCGTAGATACTTCCAGCCCATCATCTTGAGGAAGTCTTCCATAATATCCATAACCTTGGTCATTTGGAAGAAGATGAGCACCTGTGATTTCATGCGTCATCGACAGATTCGCTGGAAACACGCCAGAAAAGATTTACTCTGTGGCCCGTGGCAAAAAACTTTGGGAGGATACGAGAAAGCAGTTCTAACTTTCCAGAGGAACGAACGAGTTTGTCATCAATGATACCACTCGGATTAACCTTGTCCTCGACGCTCTCAAACAAGAAAGGATGCTGGCAGATTTTTCGGAGTTGCATAAGTTCATTGCTTAGTCCTTTGACACCTCCAGGTTTCCTGTCGTTTCCCGCAAAGTGAGCACAACGGTCTCAATTAGATTCGAAGCTGGCATAAACATGTACCCTTTGGAGTCCTTTCCATCAGCAATCATCTTGTACTTCTTCATCTGCCTGTACAGCTGCGATTGTAAAGCGCTCATTCGTACTTTAATGACCTTCTCGACTTTGTCGGGCAACTCGCTTTCGACATCTTTTTTCAGTCTTCTCAAAAGGAATGGGCGGAGAACCTTGTGCAAACGACGAATGATAAGAAGGGCTTCTTCTTCGTTCAATTCGATCTTGTCTCCAGTACCAGAGTTAGCAAACGGCGTATTAAACCATTCATCGAATGACTTGACCGAGTTGAATATCTTCGGCAGAACGAAGTTAAGTAGGGACCACAGCTCCGGAAGGTTGTTTTGAAGAGGGGTGCCGGTAAGAATCAAACGGAAGCGAGAATGGTAGTACTGGCTAAGAGTTTGAGCCAGTTTACTTTGCGTGTTCTTCATGCGGTGACCCTCATCTAAGTAGGGTGTTACCAGGTAATACATCACGAAAGAAGTATGCTCACCGATGATCATGTGAACCCACTTGATCTTGCAGAGGATAGGACGGTCCTTGATGATATACTCATAAGTCGTCAACAAGACCTGGAATTGACCCATCCGTAATTCTCCTTGTAGAGTGCGACGCTGCGTGGGATTGCCTTTGTAGGAAATCATTTTCACAGTCGGAGCCCACTTGGCAAATTCACCGGCCCAGTTCGTCATGGTACTAAGTGGAACAATGACGAGATAAGGTCCACGTTGCTTCTTCACTTCGATAAGAAACGTCACGAGTGAGATTGTCTGGATCGTCTTTCCGAGACCCTGATGATGGAAAGTGAGTCAACAGACGTCAAATCGGCCAAAGGGTTCACCATTTCGTCCGCCAGGATCCCATTGAGTTTGTTGTTGTACAAGCTCACCATCCATTGGAGTCCCTTGAGCTGGTAGTCCTTGAGTGTACCACCGACGAGAAGGGAAGGTTGTTTGGTAACCCTCTCGGATATCTTGTGGGCGACGGCGTAGTAATCCACCTTGGCTTTATCCTCGGTGGCCTCTTCCAGCACCTGTGCGCCGAACGTAGCCTCGTTCGTCGGGCCATCTTCTGTATCAAAGTCCAAAACGCCATGTTCGCTCTGTTGAGCCATGACAGCCTGAGCGAGGGAATCGAGGTATGCATCCGTTTGTCGGAGGAGATGTGTGATGCGCGTGTCCTTGGCGGTATCGATGAGTTTCATATATGCCTCTTCATCGTCGGCTTTGAGTGCCTTCAAACGCTCCTTGGAGATACGTTCGATACGTTTCTGCTCCTCTTTCTCGGTATATGTATGGAAACTGACAACAGCTCTTCCGAGACGTGTGACGCGATCTTGAGCTTGCTGGCATGCCGAGATGACCTCCCTACCATGGGTGCAGATGACACCGAGCTGTTCGACATGTTTGTGTTTCGCTCGTCTCTCGCGGTCTACGCGCTGTCGACGCTCTGCTTGTTCTGTCATGCGCGCATCGCGAAGGGTGGGCTTTCGGACGCGCCGAAAGTCGGCGCGATTGAGAGGTAGGAGAGTACCTTGGATAAGACGCTCGGCGACGAGGGCGCGCATGGAGCGCTGTTTCTCTAGAAGACGGAGGGATTTGAGCTCGATCATTGCGCGGAGCTTTCCATGTGCGTTGGGAGCGGGATGGGAAGAAACGGGGCCACTCTGTGCGTCAATGGCACCATTGGGTTTCATGTCTGTTTGCTGTCCCAGGATGTCATCCGCGAGAGAGTCAAAGCTGCCATCACCCATCATGGCATCCATGCCTTCGAGCTCACGGACACGCTGTGTGATACGCGCCTCAATGAAGCGATCCCTTTCGTTGACGATTTGGTGGACATCGAGCCCTGGTGGCATGAACGAAGGAATGAGAAGACGCTGGAGACGCGTGGCAAACATGGTTGGATCGACATCCGCGGGGCGTGTGAGATGCGTGAAAGGGAGGCGGAAGGCATTGTAAGGGTACACGCCGGAGTCTGTGTCGTCTTCGAGGAAGGGGCCCTTTGGCAAGTCAGCGGGGGATATGTTTGGGAGCGAGGCCGTGGGGGACTCTTCTTCCTGGGCCGGCTGTTCCGGGGTCGGACCCTGGGTAGAAGAGATAGGCGGGGCGGGCGAGAAAGGAGGAGGAACGACACCCTTTTGCATCTTGACCGCGGCATCGACGATCCTAGTGTTAACGTCGGTGGGCGTGAGGGCCTTGTCGAGGTCGGCAGCGACGGCGTTGTGTGGTTTGATGGACTGCTGGAGATAATCTGGGAGGGGAGCACCACGGGAGATAAGCTTAAAGGCCATGATCTGGGCGCGGAGGGCGTTCATCAGATCTGGGGGAAACGAGACAGGAGTGGAGGGAGGAAGAGGAGCGGCGGGTACCGAACCGGAAGTGATGGACGGGAGTGGATTATGGGGGGCGACGGGGGGCGTGGGGGCGGCTGGGGAGTCGGGATGGACATGGCCATTCGGAAAGGGTGGTTGTGTCTGGGGGTGCGCGCCATCTGGGTGGGGAAGGGGGGGGGGATTAAAGGATGAAGAGAGGGAGAAAGAGAGAGGAACGCACTGAGCTGGTGATGGTGGTGTTGCTGTGCCTGCTGCTGTTGGAGTGCAGCGAGGTAACCGACAAGATTGCGCAGCTCTTGGGAAGAGTCTGGGGTGTGGCCAGCCTGCTTGAGGTCGCGAACACGCTATGGAATAATTTAAAAGTGAGCGGAGGCGATGAATGGATGTGCTGACGAGGAGGATGAGCTGTAGCTTGTCCTTTGGTGACTGTCTGATCTGGCTGATGTGTTGTTGAGGATGTGGTTGTGGTTGTGGTGGATGTTGTTGGCTGAACTGGACGGGCATCTGCTGGCCTGCCATGAGCCTCTCTTTCTTTTTCCCGACGGTCCAGCTCGCTCGTCGTCTTCGCACTCACGAGCGAAAAACCAAACACAACGGATGGCGTGAGAATTCATTCTGTAATCAAAAAAATCACATGACATCATGTGACCCATCACGTGCTCCACCATCCTCCCAGCAGGCTGCTCAGTCCACCCCGCGCGGGCACGGTCGCAGGCTCGGGCGTCTCTGCGCGCGCCACCTCCTCCACTCTCGACTTGCCAGGTCCAACTTCCCGCTCCTCACCCGGTGCCTTGCCCGCCCGCGCCATCAACCGTTCCATGTCCAGCTCCACGTAGTTGAGCCCAATGTCAAAGAACAACGGCTTCTTGTACGTCTTTGGATCGCCGTCCACCGTACCCCCGTTGTGCGCAAACCATTCGGTTTTCGTATCCGACGCCGCCGTCGACACCGCAGAATCTAGCGCGTCCACCGTCCCGACAACAAGCGGATACGACGCGTCCGCAGGCGTGCTGATCTCAGACACGCCCGCCAACACGGCGCGCGTCTCTCGTACGTGCAACGCCGCACGCTGGATCAGCGTCAACGCTTCCCCATACTTTTTCACAGCGACATAGCATTGCGCGAGGAAAAAACACCTGCACGTTCCGTCAACCAATGGACACCACCAAACAGATCACACACCGTCGTGCCCTCGTGTACGTCAGCCTCGCTTCAACCGCGGATGCGAGGTCCGGACTCTCGTCCACGATACTCAGCTGTCGCATCTGCGTCAGACTCTGCACCACCGTGTCAAGTAGTTTGACGACAGCAGGGTAGAGTCTCGCGTCCACCTGCTCCTTCGTCTTCGATCCACCCTCCGTCCGGGGCGTATGCGAACCGAGTAGCGTGTTCACGAGAACCAAGTCTCGCTGAATTCGCCGTGACAGCAACTGATAGACGACATAACTGTGCACGAACTGGATGTCTCGCGTACCTCCTGCTGCGGTACGCAATGTACCCGCATTCTGCAACACGGTTAGCACGGCACCAAAAGTGTAGTTCAACCTTGCCTGCTGCGCTTCTAATAACTTTCTCGCCACATCCTCCGCATCGCTCAATGCCAACAGAACTGCATCATACGCAGCAACACATTTCTTGGATCCATGTCCTTTCCCTTTCTTCTTCCCTTTATCATTCGCTGTGCTCTTATCCGCCGTGTCTCGGGACACGGCAATCTTTCCTTCCGCTTCCTGGATTTTTAATAACACGTCCACCAGCTCTGGGTTCCTCACCGGCACTGGCTGCCCCTCCCATATCAACTTCTCCAACTTCTTTTTCGTGTTGGCATTTCCACCCGACTGCTCCCCCCTGAACGTCTTGATCAATGCATCGTATCCCTCTACAATATCACCTCGATGCTTGCCCGCAAGCTCCTTCACGATCGTATCGACATCGTACGCCTTCTCTCTCCCAAGTTCGTGAGCACAATACCTGATCTCTGGCCCAATTTCGTCGGCAAAGAGTGTCGCCAGAGCCTGGTCCCGGCTTGTCTCCGCTCTCTCCGCAAGTTCATCCAACAAACTTCTCGCAACGCACAGCTGGATAAGTGCATCTTCAAAGTTTTCCCGGTATCGTAGAAATCGGCCATTCACGACGAGAGTATAGACGGTGGCCTGCACGAGGGAAGACGCCTTGAGACGAGACGATCCATAAAGTGATTGACAGTGCGAGAGGAGTTGCGTGGACCAGTGAACCGCACGTCTGAAACGCCCTGTGGCAGCATGGCGGAGCGTGCCAGCGCGTGCCTCGTTCGCTGGAAGAAGTGATTGAGCAACGAGGTCCTGAGAATATGCCCATGCCCGTTCGGCCTCTAATAACAAAAGCTGCAGGCTGGGCGATCAAAACGCTCTGATGATGCTGCGCTTTTCACAGAATGCGTGGCAAACTCACTGTCCCTCCTTGATGACGTCCGTCGTCAAGGTCGGTAGCTGCCTGAAATCCTTTCCTTTGCCATGGGTCATCTTGAGGGTCGATCGCAGGCGATGCGTCCTGTTTCCGCAGTGCTTTCTGTAGCGCACAAAATCGCTGTATCGAAGACCATATGCGCTACGTTGCTCGTTGGCGAGCTGAAGCGCTAGTGTTCATCGTGTTTCAGATCCCGATGTTATTCAACGACACAGATCATACCTTGAAAGGACAGTCTGTCGTCATCCATGGCGTCCTGATGTATCCAGTCGAGTTGTCCGGTGTGCACTAGACCGTGACCGTAAGACGTATGTAGAAGCTGCTCAAGTGAGCGACTCTCATTCCTCGCTTAGCTTAGCGCTCCTGAGAACGCGCGTCCGTCTCATTTATCACCAGCATCTTTTTCTTGAGGACCATTGCTGTTTGCCAACCACCTGCAATGACCGAGACATTACCATCCACGCTCCAAAATATTCTGGACCAGAAATCTCTGAAATGGATATTCTGTGGTACGTCAACGCGTACTAGAATTTACACAAGTCGAGGATTCCTCATGTTCAACTCTGTGCAGGCGGTAAAGGAGGTGTTGGTGAGTGTCCCAGGCCTCTCCTCGTCGTGAGCTATCGCGAACGCTTCGGTGGACAGGCAAGACGACCACGTCCTGTTCGCTAGCCATCCAACTCGCACAATGTCGCGAGTCCGTCCTTCTGATAGTACGTCCTCCATCCGACCCCACATTATCTCTCCATCGAACGGTCACATCCAGTCTACAGATCCAGCACACAACCTGTCCGACGCATTCGGCCAAAAATTCTCCAAAGATGCGACGAAAGTCAACGGGTTTGACAATCTCTCTGCGATGGAGATCGACCCTACGAGCGCGATCCAGGAGATGGTCGAGCAATGTATCCGGGTTTTCGCTGATTTTGCTTCGTCCTACTCATTCGCCTTCGTTCCTCGTTAGCTGACCAGAACGGAATGATGGGCTCGATGATGCAAGATCTCGCTTTTGCGATCCCGGGCGTCGACGAAGCCATGAGTTTTGCAGAGATTATGAAGTCACATTCTCTATCCTTCTCCTGCCGCTCGCTCCTGACATCATCCTAGGCACGTCAAGTCTATGGAATACTCCGTCATCGTCTTCGATACCGCACCGACTGGCCACACACTCCGATTTCTCTCCTTCCCCACCGTGCTCGAGAAAGCGTTGGGAAAATTGAGCACCCTTAGTGGCCAATTTGGACCCATGATTCGGCAAATGTCGTCCATGATGGGCGGACAGCAGGACTCCCAGGAGGACATGTTCGCCAAACTGGAGTCGATGCGCGCGGTCATCAACGAAGTGAACACCCAATTTAAAGATCCAGTAGGCGTTTCGTTTTCCCCTTTGTTGTCGTCAGTTGATGTGGACACCATTTCTCCAGGAAAAAACTACATTCGTTTGCGTTTGCATATCCGAATTCTTGTCCCTGTATGAGACGGAACGTCTCGTGCAAGAATTGACGGCATATGAAATCGACACGCATAACATTGTCGTCAATCAATTGCTCTTTCCCAAGAAGTGTATGTCTTTCTTCGATTTCTACTCTCACACTATAATGCTCATGACGACGACTGCGTGACGTAGCGTCCAATTGCGAGCATTGCAAAGTACGTCAAAAGATGCAACAAAAGTATCTCGCCGAGGCACATGAACTATACGACGAGTTTTTCCACATTATTCAACTGCCCCTGCTCACGGAAGAGGTTCGCGGTCCACAGAAACTTAAAGAATTCAGCAAGATGCTCGTGGAACCATACGTCCCGAACTTGGACTAACTTGAACAGAACCATGACTTGCGTGCCACTGTTGTTCGAGGCCCTAGTAGTATTTGTAGTATTGGATTATTTTGTGTCACCTGCCCCGGGATACCATGCGTAATGAAGCGAGTCGTGCGGGGTGGTGATGAAACGCATAGCACGCACGTAAAGTGAAGGGCACGGTGCGTCTTTCAATGTTGAACGATAACTTTCTCTGGCCCCAGTGATAAAGGTGTGCGAAGATTGTCATGGACAGTCACCATACCTTCGTCACCCTTCTTCATAAAAACTAGTGACGATTAGATATCCATGCGACGCTCTCGAGTGGCGAATGCATCCATATACTTGGACAATGCTCCGTGCTTTCTCAATTGTGTAGTCCGAGGGTAGATCCAGGAGGAACATGAGCAACTATATGTGATCCTAGTATTTCAATGTCTGGAAAGCTCTAGCATCAAATCATGGTCTCCGTGGACTCAAATAGACATGTATTTCGCCATCCTGTAATCGATGTCAATGGGCTGTGCGCGTGTGAGGCACTCGGAGAACCTACTTCGGTTCCTCCTTTTCTTTCTGGGCCAAACGCTGCTCAAGCTTGGTAAATTCATCCAATGCAACGGCCTCTTCTTCATCCAACACCTGGGGGAATAAAAATTTGAAGCCAGAAGTATGGCCAAGAATGAAGATCTCATACCTGCTCCACACCCTTCACTTCCGGAATATAATGCATCAACATCCTCTCAATACCAGACTTGAGTGTGACAGTGCTCGAGTCGCATCCTCTACAGCTACCCTTTAGCTTAATCTTCACGAAACCTTCGTCGCTGAACCCCCTGTACTCGATATCTCCGCCGTCCTCCATGATAGCGGGCCGTACACGGGTTTCGAGTAACTCCTTGATCATAGCTACTGTTTCAGAGTCTGTGTCAAGAATCTTAGTGTCCTGGGGGCCGGCAGCGTCCCGCTCTTCCTCAGAGCGAAAGAGGGGAAGCTCAGCGGAAAAGTGTTCCATCAATATTGAGTATATCTCGGGCTTTATGACAGTCCATGGATTCTCGCTATCCTTGGAGACCGTGACAAAATCTGGACCGTAAAACACGGCTCTGACGCCTTCAATCCCCATGAGCCGGATGGCAAGCGGGGATGCGAGCGCGGAGCGCGTATCGAGGAATTCCGCGGTTCCTTCCTCCATCACAGAAACGCCAGGAATGAATTTGAGGGAATCATCGTTCGGCGTGGTCTCGGTCTGAATGAACATGGATCGTGCTACGAAGGTGTAAATAAGAGCGGTCAGTATGGGGCATGTCGCTTACTGTGGGGAGGGCGAACGCCCGGAAGTGGTGCTAGTCTCGTTCTACGTATGCTCGATGCCGTCGCCAGAATTGGGCCTCCTCGTCGTTCGGGTGTGGAAGAAACAAACCTCTGCCATGAGTGCCGTGAAAAAAGGAAACATTGCCTGTGTTGCACGCCCGCCCGTGCTGCCGTGTTCAGCGAGCTCGACACAAGTCTCGATGTCATCATGGACGTGAGTGGCACAAAATGAGTTTACATAATCCGCTCGTCTCTGATGACAACTAGCACGATCGAGACGCTTCTCAGAGTCGTCGCCATCTTCGTGTCGCTCCTGCTCATTTTCTTTTCGGTTTGGGTATACCGCCATGCGTCGCGGCCTCCAAAGTTACGCTCGGTCGCCATCATCGTTCTCGGCGATGTGGGACGCAGCCCACGTATGATGTATCACGCGGAGAGCTTTGCAAAGCTCGGGTTCGATACATATTTGATTGGCTACCAAGGTGAGTGGCCGAGCAGTTCTCCCAGACGCGCACAAACTCATGCGCCCCAAGGGTCTAAACCAGTGGCTTCTCTCACTTCACTTCCCCGTGTCAGACTTTGTTACCTGTCCCAGCCCCCTTCCATCCTTCGCAAGATTCCCTTTGTCCTCGCTGCACCGGCCAAAATATTGCACCAAGTGACGGTCATCCTTAACACCCTCATGTTCGCAATATCCTCCCCCCCAGAGTTCATCATGGTTCAGGTACGCCACCCTAGTGCTGTGCAAGGTTAAGTATCAATCCATGTTCCAAGAATCCTCCGAGTATTCCTACCCTCGCTCTTGTTTGGTTAGTCGGACACTTAAGAAACAGCAAGATCATCATTGACTGGCATAATCTTGGATACACCATACTGGCTTTGAAGTTGGGTACCTCTCATCCGTTTGTTAAGATAGCAAAATGGTACGGACATCAGAACCCTTATATATACCAACACTGATGAGTTTAGGTTCGAGGGCACCTTTGGTCACTCTGCGTATGCGCACTTGTTTGTCACCAAGGCCATGCAGAATCATCTGGTGGATGAGTGGGGGTTAACGTGTGTCATTTCCACTCTGTGTGTCGATTATGATCGAGTATAGCGTTCAAGTGGTCAGAAGGCCGTTCTATACGATCGCCCTCCGTCCCACTTCCACCGGTGCTCACCGCCCGAGGTTCACGAGGTGAGAGTGGCCAACTCGCACTGTTGTACGTTACTTAAGCCAGACTCAGCTGTTCCTCCGCTTGGGACCCTCGCTCGCTAGCCCCTCTTTGAAAAACTTCCTGCCTCCCGCGAATACACCATACACCACCCAATTCACATCTGCAACATTGTCATCCTCACGGGCCACACAATCATCGCTATATTCCCACGTCAACATGCCTGAATTGCGAGCTGATAGAGTAGCCTTGTTGGTTAGCAGTACTTCGTGGACTCCTGACGAGGACTTTACGATTCTTTTGGATGCACTTAAGTTATATGAGAAGCGGGCCTTGAGGGTTAACAAGGGTGAGCACTCATAACTTGTATGTTCTTCAGAAGTTTACCGGCCGAGGTGATAGAGAAACCTGGAAAGTTGCCACGTATATGGATGGTAATTACTGGCAAAGGACCCCTCAGAGCCAAGTTTATGGTTGATGTGAACCGACTTCAAGAGGAATGGTCGTATGTTCGGTGTTCTAGCTTGTGGCTAGAAGCAGAAGATTATCCGTTGTTACTAGGTGAGAGGTCCACTGCTCCTGATCCGTGCCAGCGGGACGACGGAGCCACTAGGATCTGCCGATCTGGGAATATGCTTGCATTCAAGTTCTTCTGCATTGGATTTACCCATGAAAGTAGTAGACATGTTTGGTTGCGGCCTTCCGGTTTGCGCACTTGACTTTGCATGGTAAGTTGTGTACTTCAAATGCATTGAGATGTGGTCTGTTCATTGTGACCCTCAAGTATTTCCGAGCTCGTCAAAGAGGGTGAGAATGGACTGATATTTACCAGCGCCAGGGAACTAGCCAGCCAAATAGAGGTTAGTTGCAAGAAGTAATTTTGGAAACCACTAACACATTATCGCGTATGTAGATGCTGTTGACATCGTTTCCGAATGCCATTTCTTTAGCGAAGTTGCGTTCTTCGCTCCAGCTAATATCGCAGGGCCATGCATCGCATCCAGTCCGATATCAGAGTGAATGGGGAACTTGGACGAACAATTGGAATCGCGTTGTGAGACCTCTGGTGCTGACGGACGTGGAACGATTCGAATAAGCCAGGTCAGTAAGGCTGTCTTTCGCGTAGCACGATAGATTCCTGTCTTACTACATTTGATGGTATTTATAAAATGTTTCACACATATTCCTTCTATCTCCGTCCCATGTTTGATTGGACAAACCTGCCCGGTCAATTATGTAAGTCCTGGCGTCGACGCTAAAAATAACAAGGCAAACAAGTCCTGCCTGGAGATCTCAAACGTACCCACGTTGTTGGCGCTTGATGTAGACCCGATTTTCTTCCGAGGTACGTCTTCCATCGCCCAATGGCACAACTGCCAACTTCCCAAGGGGACAGTCATGGCCCTAATGGCGATACCGACATCAGCGCCCAGGATGTGTCCAAGGCTGTCGACCTCCGCGTTGTGACTACTCCCCACAACGCGCAAAGTGAGTGTCGCCTAACCCGACGATGCCAGCCATTCACTCGTCCTCAGGTCGTCGGAAGCTTCTCATCATAGGTGGGATCGTGGTCGGCCTTATCGTCGTCCTCGCTCTCGCGCTGGGGCTTGGACTGGGCTTGGGGCTCAAAAAGAAGCACAGCTCGAACACCGTCAACACCAACACCACCTTCCTCCTTGACCCTTCATTTGACATCACGAGTACCCCAACTACCAGATATTACGAATGGGTTGTCGAAGAAATGGCCGGTGCACCCGACGGTTTCGAGCGAACGATGCTTGTCGTCAACGGTAAGTGAGACAGACCAAGTAGGTCGTAGCTCATTTTTCACGCAGGACAATTTCCGGGCCCATTGATCGAGGTCAATAGCGGCGACGAACTTGTCGTAAACGTTTTTAACAGAATGTCGAATGGTACAACTATTCACTGGCATGGCCAGTTACAAAATGGAACCAACTACATGGACGGCACCAATGGCATCACTCAGTGTTCCATTCCACCAGGCATGAATTTCAGTAGGCTCATTCCACAGTCTGGCGTGTGGAACAAGTGCTCAAGAGATACCCCTCAGCTTACCACTTTACCATCAACCCTAATCAGTATGGCACGTATTGGTGGCATGCACACGCCTCGACTCAATATACGGATGGTATATATGGTCCCCTCGTGATTCATTCTCCCAGTGAGCCTATACTTGGCTCATATGACCGTGAAGTTCTCGTCATCATGTCAGGTCGGTCGTTCGACTAACCTCGTACATCCATAGAACTCATCATCAATTACAGACTGGTACCATGACATGTCGTCGGGATTGCTTGCTCAGTACCTTAGCAATGCCGGAATTGACGGCTCCAACTATGATGGCGCCAATTCGGGTGCAGAGCCACCCCCAGACAGTGGTCTCATCAATGGCAAAACGAATGGAACGGCATTTGACCTTGAGCCAAACCTCCGCTATCGTCTTCGATTGATCAACATGGGGACGCTCACAGACTTTGTATTCAGCGTTGACGATCACGTCCTCTCGGTGGTAGAGGCCGACGGCACAAGTCTGGAACCCGTCAATGTTCACCGTGTTCCTATTTCTGTTGCGCAACGTTACTCCGTTATTCTCACCACGAACCAAACTGTCGGTTCATACAACATCCGTGCAGAGATGCAAGATGTGTGTTATAAGCTCCCGAACCCCAACTTGAATGACATGGTACTCGCGACACTGACCTACGGAGCAACACCTACCACGCCTTCTTCCTCGGACTGGTCTGATGGTTATCCTGGGTCCTGCCTGGACCTGAATAGCACCATGATCGTACCCGCAATTTCGATGAATCCACCAAACAGCACGCAGCCTGTCATCGTATCTATTTCCTTCCAGCAGACGCTCCAGTCAGGAGGAAGACAGACCCTTGCGTATATCAACGACACGAGTTGGGTAGCCCAGTACACAGACCCAACACTTCTTCAATTCTATCAGAGCGGTGCACAAACCGGCTTCAACAGTTCCTCGCAGCTCGTAGTTGTCAATAATGAGATTTCCGTTATCGATCTGGTCGTTAATAATCTTGACGATTCGAGCCATCCGTGAGCCACTGGCGTAATTTTTTTCCCTGTCAGCTGGTGTTGACAACGTGACGTAGGTTCCATCTTCACGGCCATGTCTTTTGGGTCCTCGGTGAGGGCCAAGGGTATTACCAGCCAGGTATATCTCCCATCACACTCAACAATCCCCCGCGCCGGGACACCCTTACCATCCCTGCGTTCGGCTGGTCCCTCATTCGCTTCGTTGCCGATAATCCCGGACTTTGGGCGTTCCACTGCCACATTGGATGGCACATGGCAGCCGGGTTTCTGATGCAATTTGCGAGCTTGCCGAGTAAAGTACAGGAGCTCCAGATTCCTTCCTATTTGCAGGAGCAATGTTCGGAGCAGTCCGGAAAAGTCTTGAGCAAGAGAAGCGGTAAATGGTTGTCATTGGACATGTAGACTCATAAAGCGTGCCAATCTTTCGTTGTCTTACTGGGCGGTTGTACCATATTACACCAAGTCCTTTATCAGACTCCGGAGTAAATTACAAACCAAGCACTTCTTTCAGTGATCTCCATTTGTGTCCCTCCCATGCCTTGTTCCCACTGTCTGCATTTTCCGGTACATCCTTGTTGTTGAGGTTGTCCCAGCCTGTGCTGAGCATTCCTTCGTTGAATTTGTTTTGTAGGTATGTCTGCTCGACAAATCCCTCCGGAAGTTCTGTGGCGTGCAAAACTGGCACAGGGGAGTCGCGCGCCTCGTAGAGTGCACCAATAGCAGACAGAGAAGTTCGTTCACCCTGGATGCGAAATGTCGTGTCACGAAGAGACGAAGCAGGCAAGGTGGTAAGAATATAAGCAATAAATCCTACAAGAGGCATTGAGTACATAGCAGGAACGGGAGGACCGAGTGAGTACTCGCCAGAAACGTCGTCCAAGGACGTGAAGGAGGCGAGGGCCGTTTGCTCGCCCAGCAGATGAACCTTTCCCAGATCGGTGCCCGTCAACCACGGGATAAACTCCATGAAGATACCGGTCTGACCAAGTGTGGATGAGCCAATCAACAGAAGAGGAAGACCAATAAATGGAGCGCACGTAGATACGCAATACAGGAATTCCGAGAGACTTGAGGTAGTCTGGTATAAACCAAATTGTCATTAACCAACTAGATCTAGGTATCTCAGCGCGGAGAACTTGCCGGCAAATTCAGACTTGATCGCAATGGGGCCCTCTTTCTCGCCCTCGGTCGGCATTCCATATTCCGAGGGGACAAATAATTCGACACCGGCCTCTTTGGCTGCGTCGGCAATGGGCCATTGTGTGGAGAGGGCATGAAGTCCCAGGGCCGAGATGACGACCTGCACGTTGTGCTCTCGAAAGATGGATGTGAGTGACTTTACGTCTGTGTAATCGACTGTGGCGACTTTGACACCCTGGAGATGGGGATTCTGGAGTGACTTGCTTCCAGGACGTGCAAGCGCTACGACCGAAGCTCCACTGTTGGTCAGTGCCTAGTAACATGACCATGTGAGCGAAATTTTCTGGCGACAAAGGCAAGCGTACCTGCACGATATGAGCACCGACGGTACCTGCTCCTGCGACTGCAAATGAAGTATAAGGCATTGTACTGATGAAGGAGGATGGAATAGATGCTCACAGGAGCACACTACTTATATAGGAGGCTCATGGAGGCGTCACGTGTTACCGTTGTCGTCGACAGGCTTGAGTACAGTCATCCAACGTTGAACGTTGAACCACCTTAATTTCGATCTTTACCAGTATGACATAGGTAAATCAGCAGTCATAGACGTATCCTTTCCCATCAGAACCACACTAAATTTGGCTAGCCGAAAGTTCCCAGGTATTTAACCGGGCTTTAGATCCTCGTCATAGCCGGCATCAGAACCCACGTCCTCTTTATTCCCAGTGTCGTCTTTAAGCTCATCCACGTTGGTCATCACCTAGGAAAATGCATGGGCATCTGGTTCCATACCTGTACCTACACCGCACATATACTCGCACCCATGACATGGGTATGGGTCTTCTCGTGGGTACCAACAAAGTAGACCCATAGCAACTGGTAGACACTACTTCAAGTACATGAGCTGAAATATACTACTTTAGTGTTACATCAGCCACCTACAGAGTCCAACAGCGTTACAGAGCGCACAGATCACACAGAACTTCCGATTACATATGTAATCACCAGCACAGTCACTGCGCGCGTTCACTACAGACCTACAGACGAGCGCGCGCACAAGTTACAGTACGCACAAAGATACAGTCATGGTGTGGTAAGCACCAAAAAAATATTGCGTGATATGGGGTAACTCGTGCGCAATATTTGAATCGGTGAATATATGATCCCCCTGCACACCGGCCCGACAACTTTGCCGGTTGTGTGGCCCCTGTCATTGTCGCTGCCTATAATAGTAAGTCGGATGACTCAGCGTGTGAACTGTGCTGATCAATACCATCTTTCTCTGTAATTCTCCGATCTACGCCTTGCCTCAGGAAATGAGACATTTAGTGATCATTCGCAGGGGCTGCGAGCCGGAAGGCTCACCGATAGACTCAGAAGAGATTGCAAGCCGGAACTGCGCGGGCCCACCCAGTCGGACTCGACCCAACCACAACTCAACCAGATGGCCCCATTGTGTGGCATAACCACGACGACAACACCTCTTGCTCGACTGCCACCCATCTCCCATTCACTAGACTCGACACCGTCTGAGTCACTCGGCGTAGGCTGTCCGGTACGTCTCTACAATGCTTGACATGACTGGGCCCGTGCGCAACTAACCCAACGTGACCAGAAACAATCGCAGTTCGACCATGGCCAATACCACCCATGCGTGACGACACTCGCGACATGATAACCATGGCCAACATCGCCATGGGGTGATGAGGATGGTGATGACAGCGCGTTGGCACTTGGCCAATGCCATCCTCGCGCGATGATAGTGACGACAATGCAACCATGGCCAGCGATCCTGGCGCAACGAAGACAGCGACGTCAGTGACACGGATGATGTTGTCTGCGCATGCCACCCCGCAACGACAATGACGCCAACGCCAACGCCATCCCCCTGCGACAAAGACACGCCGACAACAAAATGGCGACTGCAACGACACGATCCACCTGTGGCCAATGCTGTCGTGGTGCGACGACGACACGACGCGAGTGTAGCCAGTGTCATGATCCCAGCATGACGATGATGGGACGGCGATGACACGACTGGCACGTGGCCCATGCCACTGCGGTGTGATGATGACAGCAATGGCCGCCCAGTGGCCACTGCTGCGACCACACTGTAACGAAGATGACGACATTCCGCAAGTATGGTCAGTGCCACAACCACACGGGACGGCGACACTACAACAGACGGCAACGTGACCCATACGATGACAATGGCAATGCAATCTGTGGCAGCAGCGCATTGAAGACGATCCAGTGGTCAATACTACGACCACATGGCGATGGGGGGGTGGGACGACGCAGTTTGTGGGTGGCTAGTGCCACCCCGCCACATGTACTGTAGTCTACGCATTGTACAGATAACTGTGTACTACGAAATCAAAATCCCCAACTGCCTGACCACACAATCAAGACCTGTTGGAAATGAGTCCCGTCGCGGACAACACCTTTCGACCTAGGCGAAAATTTCACCCTCCCCAGTCCCTTCCGTGGGGAGAGAATCGGGGACCAGACGAGGCCGCGGGGCCAATACCACCCTAACCTTTTTTTAATGAGTGGCCAATGCCTTGCCACACAACAATGGTGACACAAACACCCTCACCTGCATGTAGTAGTAGTTCCCTGTGTACCCAGCAGTTATCTCTTAATATTGTGTGTATTTTTTTTTTACTAGTTTCACAAGCTCAAGTATGAAAAAAAAGGTGAAATGAGGTGAGTAGGGTCTATGGGGGGTTAGGGTTAGGTCTGTAGCTCTATGAACTCTGGTGCATCTGCAGAGGGGGACCTTTCTGCATTAATGTAACTGCTGCAGCATACTGTACAGAGCCTAGGGCTAGGTAGGCTAGGTAGGGCTACAGCTTAGGGATATTTTGCTGATGTTGCTCTTGTTTGGCTAGTCAGGCACTTGAGAAATAGCAAGATCACCATTGATGGGCATAATCTTGGATACACCACAAGAAATCCTGAGCAATAAAAGCAGTAAATGATTGTAATCAAACATGTAGACTTATAAGGTGTACCAATCTTTCATTGTCTTTCTGGGTGATTGTACCATATTACACAAGGTCCTCTGTTATATCTTCAACATGGGTCAAATTCATATCAATGGTGCTTTAGGACATCAAAAGCAACTACCCCAGCTACCATACAGACAGATCAAATTCTGGAGTCAATTACAAACCAAGCACTTCTTTCAGTGATCTCCATTTGTGTCCCTCCCATGCCTTGTTCCCACTGTCTGCATCTTCTGGTACATCCTTGTTGTTGAGGTTGTCCCAACCCGTGCTGAGCATTCCTTCGTTGAATTTGTTCTGCAGGAATGTCTGCTTGTCGAATCCCTCCGGAAGTTCTGTGACGTGCAAAACTGGCACAGGGGAGTCGCGCGCCTCGTAGAGTGCACCAATAGCAGACAGAGAAGTTCGTTCACCCTGGATGCGAAATGTCGCATCATGAAGGGATGCAGCAGGAAAAGTGGTAAGAATATAAGCAATAAATCCTACAAGAGGTATTGAGTACAACGGGAATAGGAGGGCCGAGTGAGTACTCGCCAGAAACGTCGTCCAAGGACGTGAAAGAGGCGAGGGCCGTTTGCTCGCCCAGCAGATGAACCTTTCCCAGATCGGTGCCCGTCAACCACGGGATAAACTCCATGAAGATACCGGTCTGATCAAGTGTGGATGAGCCAATCAACAGAAGAGGAAGACCAATAAATGGAGCGCACGTAGATACGCAATACAGGAATTCCGAGAGACTTGAGGTAGTCTGGTATAAACCAAATTGTCATTAACCAACTAGATCTAGGTGTCTCAGCGCGGAGAACTTGCCGGCAAATTCAGACTTGATCGCAAGGGGGCCTGTTTTCTGGCCCTCGGTCGGCATTCCATATTCCGAGGGGACAAATAATTCGACACCGGCCTCTTTGGCTGCGTCGGCAATGGGCCATTGTGCAGAGAGCGCACCATATGCTAGGGCCGAGATGACGACCTGCACGTTGTGCTCTCGAAAGATGGATGTGAGTGACTTTACGTCTGTGTAATCGACTGTGGCGACTTTGACACCCTGGAGATGGGGATTCTGGAGTGACTTGCTTCCAGGACGTGCAAGCGCTACGACTGAACCTCCGCTATTAACCAATGCCTAATATGACCACTTGTGAGCCAAGTTTTCTGGCGACAGAAGAAGATACGCGTGCCTGTACGATGCGAGCACCGATGGTAGGACCTGCCCCTGCGACCGCAAATGACGTGTAGGGCATCGTACTAGAGAAGAAGAATGGAACAGATGCCCACAGAGGCACACTAGTGCCGGTAGACACCCGGGAGCTCACGGAAGTACCTACAAATTTCAAATGTTACCGTTGTCAACGAATAGATGCCGTCGTCGACAGGCTTGAGTAGCTGCTAGCAGTGACTACTGCACCTGATTTAAAAACACGAAATCACTAGCCTACGCTGTCATCACGCTGACCACATGTTTTGATGGTTGTGAGAAGGCAAACGATTTTTTTTGGGCTCGGCCGCGATGTGAATCGAGTGCGTTCATAATTGTTCGATGCGAAGCAAGTTGGGCCAGTACGAGGAAGCAACGGCTGCCAGTTTGTCATCGAACTCGACTCTATTGAAGTTGATTCAAAGCCCCATGACTTTGTGAAGCGACTAGGAAGCGAATCAATGTTTGGCCATAAAGTCTCGGGGCAGCAAGGAAGCGAACAGGACGCAGCTACACGAACCCATGAAGCTCACCGCTCCGTCCATTTGCTTGTCTACCCTCGCCCTCGTTGCATTGGCGAGTCCGACGATACCCTCCAGGCGTGGCCCAATTACTCCTCAGCACGTCAACCAGTGGAAACTGGAGGCTCGCACTAGAGCATTGAGGACATCTCGCTCGGCCGAGGTGTCGCCCCCGATAGTTCTCCAGGATTCAACTTTTGCCCTCGACGCGCAACACACGCTCGAATTTCCTGAGTTTCCGGAACAGTTCTTCGAACAACCTATTGATCATTTCGATCCTTCCCAAGGAACGTTCAAGCAACGCTATTGGGTCAATGTTCGACACTATGTTCCCGGCTCGGGTGGGCCGGTCATCATCGTGGATGGCGGCGAGACGAGCGGAGAGGATAGATTGCCGTTCTTAGACACAGGCATAGCGGAGATCTTGGCGAACGCGACAAACGGGATCGGTGTTGTCCTCGAGCATCGCTACTATGGTAGGCGTACTCTCTCAACTCATGTTCAGTGCATGTCGTTGAGCGCACAACAGGAACCTCCATACCCGTACCTGACTTTAGCACAGACAACTTAAGGTGAAGCCGTTCGATAAAGCTGTTCTTGCTTGTATTGGATGGGCTCATAACAAACCAGGTGGTTGAACAATGATCAGGCTGTCACAGACTCTGCGAACTTCATGAAGCACGTCAAATTCGATGGCATAGACGAAGATTTGACATCGCCTCACACACCTTGGATTTATTATGGTGTACGTCTACGACTCCTGTTACGCCTATGAAACTGAGCATTCGTAAAAGGGTTCATACGCGGGTGCACGGGCAGCACACATGAAAGTTTTGCACCCGGAACTTGTTTTCGGAGCAATCGCCTCCAGTGGTGGGTGTCTAGTGCACATCATGAACGTCTCACATATTTAGTACTACGCAGGTGTGACCCATGCCACCCTTTCCAACTGGGAGTACTATGAAGTCATCCGCAAGGCTGTTGATCCTACATGCTCTGCCCACATCGAGAACGCAATATCGACTGTTGATACGCTCCTTCAACTCCCATTCCTCAAGAATGTCGTGAAGGCTTTGTTTGGACTCTATGAACTCGAGCATGACGATGACTTTGCTGCCGTCCTCGAGGTGAGCCGATGTGACTCCTAGCAGCCACAAATTGTACACTCATCATTTTCAAAGCTTCCACTGTCGGAGTGGCAATCCAAGAATTGGGCCCCAAATGTGGGAAGCACGAAGTTTGACGAGTTCTGTGAAGCGTTGGGCAAGTCATTCGGTCTTTCTCCACATATAGCCTCTCTGCCGATTGGACATGAAGCTCGTCTCTTGACTTTGTGGGACAACCAAAAGATTGATTTCTCTGTCCTGAATTATGCCTTGTGGATTAGGGAGGTGAGTTTCTGACCCATTCATTTCTAGGGTGTGAAACGAATGTTCAGCTCAACCTATCAATTTCAGAATGTGGTACAGTCCTGTCTTGATGTCGGCTCGACAGTGGAGGAGGTTGGGACTCTTATTCTCTCCTTCGACTGATTGCACTGACCTAGTGTAATCGACTTCAGTGTTTTGGGACATACAATGTTACCCAATATACCGACACCTCCCTCTCTCAGGAATGGCGTCTATGGTTGTTTCAGGTTTGCACTGAGTGGGGTTACTTCTCGGTATATTTTTTGCCTGCCTTCAACGAAGAATATTGAACGCTGCAACAGACTGCTCCGCCTGACCCGAGCCACCCTCGAATAGTATCTAATTTGCTAACAATAGATTATGCTACAAAACTTTGCCGACAGGTATTTCCTTATTCTGATAACGTTTCATCCTTGGATCGACAAACGTTTGGTCGCCCTGTCTAGTCTTACCCTCCTGGAAGATATTTTACCGTCCCAGCGCTGCCAAACGTCACTGTTGTGAATGCCCTTGGCGACTTTTCTATTGCGGCAGATAGGTTGGCCATCATAGACGGTGAAGGTAGTGTACTTCTCCCTTTTATTCGCAATCATTACTCACCTGTTATAGTTGATCCCTGGAGACCATGTACTCCACACAGTGAGTACGCGGCGGACAGGAACGACACGATTCTCCAGCCATTTAAACTCATCCCAAGTATGCATTCCCCGTTTGATATTTTTTGACACGCTGAGATAGTGATGATATCAGATGGCGTTCACCACTACGACGAGTATGGTCTACGTGACATCAACGACGAGCCAGCAGAGATACAACAGATTCACCACGAAATGATCGGATTTGTCCGCGAGTGGCTCAAGGACTTCAAGGCGTAGAAGGATCGACTCGTACTTATTCATGTTGATCGTAGACAAAGCCGAGTAGTGTAAACATTTGAAGCGTTATCTTGGCCGAGTCATGATGGGCGCTACCTCAGGATCCCCCCAAAAAGATCAATTTGATCATCAATCAGCTCAGACTACAGTAACCAAATTCATTCCACTTGCGACCACGTACGGGACACCCGCGATGACACAGCGTTCCTCGTTTACGCTCGGATCCAGACAATCTGAACTCGCAAAGATCCAGACCAACATCGTCATAAAGAAACTCACCGAAAAATTCCCCTCCCATATATTCGAGACACGATTCAACGAAACTGAAGGGGACAAGAATCAATCTCAAGCGCTCTTCCTGCTCGGAGGCAAGGCGTTGTGGACGAGGGGCCTCGAAGAGCTGCTTGCCGGGAAGCAGGTCGACATGCTCGTGCATAGTCTCAAGGATGTGCCGACGGTGCTTCCGAATGAGTTCAAAATTGGTGCGATACTGGAGAGAGAGGAATGCGTGGACAGTTTGGTGATAAAGGCTGGATCGCCTTATAGGAGACTCGAAGATTTACCTGCTGGGAGCAGGATCGGCACAAGCAGCGTACGTCGCTCAGCACAGCTCAAAAACCACCTCAGAAATCACCACCAAGGATTGGAGATGACATTCAAAGACGTAGTGAGTAGCACTAAATGATTGGGTAATATCATAAGACTAACTAGCGAATGTATATACACAGCGCGGAAACCTGTAGGTTTCGTCGCTGGATGGTGTTCTCCATATCGTCATTAACAACTGGGCTATAGCAATACCCGCCTGAAGAAACTAGATGCGACTGGAGAAGACGATGCATTCGATGCGCTCATTCTTGCGAAGGCTGGACTCGTCCGTCTCGGCTGGTCACATCGTGCAACAGTAAATCTAGCGCCACCAACCCTATATCATGCTGTCTCTCAGGGTGCGTTGGCCATAGAAATCCGGACTGATGCATCGGGCGAGGTACACAAATTGTGCGAGGCTCTGACGCACCAACGAACCCAGTGGATGTGTCTCGCCGAGCGTGCGATGTTGCGCACATTGGAGGGGGGATGCAGCGTACCTGTAGGCGTCGACACAAAGCTCGCCCACGTAGTGGAGGGGGAAGAGAGACTATGGAGCGGAGAGTTGAAACTAGAGAGTGCTGTGTTAGAGATCACAGGGTGCGTGACGTCACTCGATGGTCAGCAACAGTTTGTCGAGACACTGGAGGAGAGGATCACGAGCACGAACGAGGCAGAGGCGGTTGGTAGGAGGCTTGGAGAGACTCTACTTGACAGTGGTGCACAGCGAGTCCTGGAAGAAATCAAAGTCGACAGAGCAGCTCGAGCAAGAGAAACAGAGAATAGGACATGAGGGCATAGGCTAGTGAATTGTATTCTGGTCGTTCATTGTGCAACATACGGGAAATGACAGCACAAGCGACGTTTATGAAGCACAAGAAATTCGATCTGCCTCTCCGCGAGCGCCTGAAAATCCGTGGGCAGACGACGGGCGACAGGTGACTCTATAGCGGGGAGGGAATTGACATTGAAGAAGTAATTATCAGCGCCAGAGCGGGTTTATAAGGGAATTCCTTGTTTGTCCATGTTTGGTGTTGGACCTCGATAGGCTTGTATGCGCCGCACTCTGCTCACAACCTGCACGAGGTCGGGCCATGACTTCTGTATCGTCCCGGCGTCTGCGCAAAGAGCTCAACGAAATCCACGCAGAAGGATGTCCTTGTGGTAGCTTTTCTCGTGTCAATGTTCTTCGTTCACTCATCTCGCGACATACAGGAATCAAGCTACTTAGTGCAGACGACTTCGAGACCTGGCTCTTCTCCATAGAGGTCCTGGGCGAAAGCCTATACCAGGCAGGTCCTTGCCGAGATCTGTTTTCGTAGCTGAATCCCCCGCATTAGGGGGAGGTCTTCAAGTTGCAGTTCCGCTTCGACGCGAACTACCCCATCTCCTCCCCAGCGGTCCAGTTCATCATGGACCAGGATCATCAAGCGCCTATACATCCGGTACGTCGACTGTGTTGGAATCATAATGGTAATGACCCTGACTTGACTCAGCACGTGTACTCCAATGGGCATGTGAGCACAGCCCGTCCCCCCTTGCTTCTATTTCTGAATCCCCATAGATCTGTGCCTCCATCCTCGGAACAGAGTGGTCACCCGTACTGAGCGTATCTGCGATCTGTGTCACATTGCAGAGCATGTTAGCATCGTGCAAGGTAACCTCAGCGATGGTAAACTAGATGACGTACGTCTTATGCTCCCGTAGGTGAAGGAACGGTAGGTTCTGGTCTACGATATGCCTTTTTCATACCGAGAATACATGGCATTTCAAGGCCTGTAGACAACGATCGATATGTCCGGACTGCGCCTGATAATCCGAAGAAGGCATGTTGCAATCGCGACCCGAAATTTCGTTCGTTAACTTCTTTTTCCAGACACGTTTTCTATACCACGGTGAGACTACTCGGGGTCACTCGACTCAAGAATGCTGATTGCGTTCGTCTCGCTCATAACCATGTGTATGTCAGATGACACGTGCGTTCTCGTTGCTTTTTACGACAAACAAGATTGCTTGACTTGTTTTGCTTTGTAGGGTATAAATTACGGGTTCTCTGGTCTGAACGTTTTTGCATGTACGAACTCAAATGCTGTATGTATCGTTACCCGGCAACAAAATGAAGAAGAAATTGTAATGTTTAACAGCACGCGTCGACGCTGAACATGCATGTCACTTGACCCTTGAGGCGGCATTTGCGTCACATTAATCGTCCGAGTGCTCGTGCGACCTTGACCAGATGCTCCACGTTCGTGCCGGGATGCAGCAGAGGGCAACGGGCGCGCTTCTAGAAAGAAGGGCAAACATGGAACATATTGTATTGCACGTGGATCACGGCCAGAATGTCCTTGATTTCCACGTCTCCCGAGGACATATTTGTGCCCTCTACCTCCATGATGATGCGACCGATACGAACAGCACCGGCCTCTTAGCCACATCCGTTCTCTGTACATCCGCAAGGTGCATACTTACGGCATGACATAGCAACCCTGCTTGCCGTAGGTTTCGTTTCAAGGATGGCACTCTCATAAAAAGGGAGCTGTGTCTTTCGGACGGCAGTGATTCATAGCGACTGCAGAGCATGGGTAAACTCGACTACGTGGGGCCTGGGCGAAAGCTTACTATTATCTCAAAACGGACGAGGACCCCAAAAAAGTAATGGCTTTGAAAACATCCGTCCCAGCGAGAGTGCTAGGATACAACATGGTACAATACGCAAAAAAACGGGATCAAGACACCTTAGACCATCGAAAGTCAAGAATAAGCTCAAAGCCAAAGGGTCGCATGTCGAGCTGGCCGTGGACCGGCAATGGCTCAGCCGGCATGGCGGGTTCGACATTTGATGCTTTTGCGGGAGTTTCTGGGAGCACAGTCGCATCAATAGGCGGGGCGTGTACAGACGACGGTTCAGATTTGTTCGAACGAATGCTGAAAAGGGAGCGGAATATGGAGGAGAACGTATCGTTTCGGACATTCGAGACGTTGGGCATGGTAGATGTTTGTTGAAGGTCAAGGGGCGAAGGTTCCGCCACGACAGTGGAGTTTGGGCTGGAATCGTTGTTTGGCTCCAGGGATTGTTTCCATTGCCTCTCAATATGAGCAACGGCCCTCTGAATGCTGTCCCTCTCCCACTTTCGAACATCATATGGCTCAAACAGCCCCGAGGCAAAGTCGCACCAGCATCTATCCGCAACACGTACTGTGGGTGGAGCAGAGTGGACGATGTCAATATGAGGGGGGATGGACGCGTTCAGCGCTTCGGAAAACGTAGTGATGTTATCCGTCCATGGAACCGAGAGGTGGGCATCCAAGGGGAGAGACTGCCAATAACATGAGCTGAGAAACAGTGCGGCAAGAAGGATTATGCAATAAAAACTACGAGCTTGTCAGCAGACGGTTGCGGCCAATGCTCATGGTACAGACCATGGACGTGCGTGGAGGGCAAGGGTGAGTAAGAAGAGGACCAGAAAGTAAGGCGGGGCAGTTGGGAGGGGCAAAAGCAACAACGGCAAGAACCAGCGAGTACACCTAGCAAGAGAATGTGAGCACTTGGCTTGGGCCACGGCGGAAGCAAATACGCACCACATCGCGGCGAGTCGCTGTCCGTCGACTCGGCTGACCGAGCCAGCGTTTGAGAAACAAGTCACGTGATGATGTCTTGTTTATGTAATGTGATTAGATAAGATACTAGATGGACGATGACCATATTTGGACGAGTGTTCTCCATCGTTCTCGACACTTCCAACGCTTCACTTTAAATTTTGCGCCTTTGTCGTTCTTCGTCGCCTCCAGTCGTCATGTCCAAACATCCAGAAGTACTTTGGGCACAGCGCAGCAGCCCCGCCACCGCAGAGAAAGTCAGTGTGCATCTGCCTCCTCGCTCCGTTTTTCTCATCACGCACCTGGCAGAACACCATCATGTTGACCGTCAACCTCCCAGACATCATCGAAACAACGCTCGAGTATAAGCTGACTTCCACCAGCCTATCTTTCAAGGCAACCACCAGGTAGCTCGAAATCCGTCACCTACTTCCTCCTCTCTCACTCCATTCTATAGTGTCGAGAAAATCCAATACGCGTTTGACCTTGATTTTTTCGAGGAAATCGAGCCTGAGGTAGGATATCCTCGTTTATGCCTCCGAGCGCACTCTCACGGTGACGCAGCAATCTACCCGACGGCTCACATCGCGCTCGTTGACCGCCACTCTCCGCAAAAAGCAAGCAAAGTCTGAATACTGGCCACGACTAACAAAAGAAAAGTCCAAAACACCGTTTATCAAGACGGACTTTAGCAAGTGGGTCGATGAGGATGAGCAAGACGGAAATCCCAGTTTTGATGATGATTTTGGTGGCGGGATGCCGGGAATGGATGATGGTATGGGTATGGGTGGTATGGGTGGTATCCCGGGAATGGAAAACTTTGACTTTTCCAAGGTATATATTTCATACTAAACGTGTCGTTGTGAAATCATTCACCCGACTTTTTTTTAGATGAGTGGTGGATTTGATGGTGGTGTTGGCTCTGCGCTGTCAGAAACCAAAGAAGATGCGGAAGATGATTCTGAAGATGAGGGCCCACCCCCCCTCGAGGAAGTCGAGACTGCTGCGTGAGTGGACGAGGCATCTGCATTCAGAGAGTCCCAGTAGTCCCCAGTTGCATCATGTAAATTACCTCCCTGGCTGCCATCTGTGTCGACTTCGTAAACGCTGGCCAATCGCGACGCGTGGGATATGACCAGCAGAAGATCTAGTATGCGTCCCTGAGACATTTGATTGGGGTAGTACGCGAAAGAAACCAGCCTTATTTTTCGCGCCTGACAGGTTCTACTCGCCAGAACCATTTACATACCAGGGCAGCGATATGAGAGATCTCGTCCACCGGGATGCTTGAGCATTAAAGGTCGAGTATTTGAAAGTCGGGGACGCAATACTATTAGAGGCTTGGAACTAACCGCTGGCAGCACTGCGACGAAGAGCTCCCGTCGCCTAGCATGCAATATTTCCCAGCATCGGTTGGGCTCGGACACACTCGTTCTTTGCGAAACTGCACGAGCGTGTCAGCACCAGTGACCGATACACTTGTGGGTGTACATACTTCGAACCGGCTCCGGTCGTGGCAGCGTCCTAACCCCAACTTCGAGTTCAACCGTCCCCTTTAGCGCTCGACACCTTTTTTCTTTTCTCTTTCTCTCAACGGGCTGCGTCCATGTCCAAGGGAAAGGGAAAGGAAACAGAGGCGTTGTTGCCCTTGATGCCGAATCCCTCTGCAGGAAGTGCTAATCCCTCTGCTTCGCTGTCTGCCCTCTGGGGTTACATCCTCCCAGCGCTGAACCACATCGTCCGTTCCCCGACAAACACCGTCGACAAAGCTCCTGCCATCGATATCTCGTACCACATGGGCATCCACACCGCTACCTACAATTACTTCACAGCCCAGTCCGAGGCCACGAACTTCCGTTCTCAACATACAGTCAGTGGTACGGCGGACAGGGACTCTGCTCGACAGGCAAGCGGCACAGATCTCTACGAACACCTCGACAAGTACTACATGGACCTCGCCCGAGAGCTGTTGTTGGGTGCACCCGACGATGACACCACCCTCGTCCAGTATATCATCCCGTGCTTCAAGCGCTATAGCGTCGGCGCACACGCCATCAACCGGCTGCTCAACTACGTCAATAGACACTACGTCAAGCGTGCCGTCGACGAAGATCGGGGTTGGCTCACGCTGAGCGACATTCTCGACGCCGTCGCAAAGTCCATCGAGGAGGGAGACACCCGGGAGAAGATTGCCAAGAAATTGAAGGAAAGGAGGATCGAGGAACTCAAGAAGTGGGGTTACGAGGAAGATGGCTCAGCCGAGGCATTGGCCCTCGCCGAACAACGTGCGGAAGCTGCGAGCACACCGGATCGTGTCATCTCTTTGACATCTTTGGCGTTGAGAAGGTTCAGGACGGAGTTTATCGAGCCGCTGTTGGCTGCTCCTAAGATGAAGGGAAAGAAACGGAAGCCAGGAGCTGCACCCATTGCAGACAAGTCCCATTTACTCAAGAGTCGACTCGCACGCGCCCTGCGAGAGCTCCTAGAGGTGCAGGAGATAGACCCTGAGGAACGATGCAGTCTCGCTGCAGATCTCGCAATAACTCTATGCGCCGTCGGTGTCCATAACGGTCATCCTCTGCGGAAGAAGCTAGAAAAATTCCTTACTACAGGTACCCCTTAATGACTGTAGCTGCAGCTCAATTACGAGGTGGTCTGAAGTTGCAAATGTTATGAATACTAGTGGGAGAGTCAGTCCTATGATCCTGGTTTTTGGCCCTCCTGATTGCTCCCCGTCGAGGACATGCTTAGGATTGCCTCCATATCCGTCAGACTCATACCGTGCCACGTCGGGACGAGGTTCGACAGGTCCAGTGTCGACAGATCAAATCCACCCACACCGTTTTGCACACCGGCCTGAGTGAAGCCAGACGGCAACGACGAAGGTGCGGTGACGCTGCTTCCAGGACGCGACAGCTGCTGGCTTCCGCTGCTCGAACCACCTGCCACTGAACTGAATAGATTTCCCTCCTGCCCACCATTTTCAGAGTGGAGGGCACCCAGGATCTCCATGTGTATTTGCGCGTCTGCCGAATCCTCCTTTTGATCGTGTGGAGCCTCGTTTGCTGAGAGTGGTGCACCTGAATCGGCTGTTGCAGGAGAAAAGAGACTATCCACTGTCGTTTGCCTGTCTCCTGACGCAGACTCTGACGCGTCCCCAAATAAATTCGTCATGTCCGACATGTCAATGTTATCAAGGTCGAGTTCAATGGGTTTGTCAGCAGAACTGCCTAACGCCGGGTCGACGCTCGCCATCATGACTGGTGGACTGTCTGTAAGGTCAATGTCGACACGTTGACTGCCTGAATTAGCAGCCGCTGCAGAGGCAAATGCCGCCATTAAATCAATGTCGGTAGTCGCTGATGGACGGGCTGATCTCGGGGCGAGGGATACAGGCGATGGGACGAGGCCTTTTGGAAACAACGCCGCCTCCTCTGCGGAGATACGCATAGAAGAAGAAGAGAGGTCCAGCTTGGGTGGAAGGGCGCTCCGATTGAGCGAAGACAATGAGATAGCGGATGGGCGACGCATGGGTATGTGTTGAGCTGGCCCCTGTGGCGAACTGTGACCCGGGGTGGCCGAGGGCAACGCGTCACCCATCTCAACTGATGGCAACGGGATTTTGGGGGCTTGTGCCGCGATGGCAGCTTGCTCTGCTTCTCGCGCGCGACGTTCCTCGCGGGTGAGGTCTCGCGTCAAGACTGAAATGGCACGCAACTAGTGCAATGGTCTCTGAGAGGGTAGCTAGTAGCATGTGGAATTTTCCCACCAGTTGCAGCTCGATAGCGTCACAGATCTGATCATATTTTTCGAGTTCATGGCCGAGAGAGGCTGTAAGTGTGTGCGGTGGGTGTGGGGCGTACTTGTGAATCCCTCTGCAGAGTGAATCATATTAGGGTCACGCTCTCGTCTTCTGAGTGATAATCAAGTCCTTTACTTACAATCTGCGTGCGTCGGCGTGGAATGCATAAATCTGACCGGTCTTTATGACCGCATTCTATTCGGGTGGAGTGAATTATGGTGTCTGAACACAAGAGAGTCTATGCTTGCCTTGAAGCAGGTTGACAACGCGTGAGCCTCACGTTCCAATACGGCGCCTTTGCCTGCTGGGACAGGCGGTGGTGGCATGGCACCAGATGCGGCCACTGGCCGTCCCAGAGGGTGCATGATTGTATGTTGTGGTGTGAGTCCAAGAAAGGAAGGTGCACAAGGAGTCGCTTCATCTGCCTCAGTCTGGAAGACTCCACGCGGCCGGCACAGTCAAAGCTCGCTTGGCTTGTAAGCATACGTTCATCGACGAAACAGTTCCGCTGCCAAAACTTGGACCTATTCACCTGTAGACATGTCGGTCGGTGCTCAGGATGTGCTGCCAACACCCAGCTCGACCAGCTTCAACGCAGACTTGAAACAAGGTCACAACGAGGTGGGCATTACCATTGCCATACATTTCAGCACGTGTACATACTAGAGCGGCCCTCTTGCATACAAGGAACATTTCCAGCGTCGCCTGCGACACCTGACGTCCGTTCAAATACGCAACTTGACACCCTTTCCTGTCCGTGATGCCTTTGCCTCGGCCCTTTTTCAACCCGCAGTGCATTCTCAGTTCACGCCCCTGGGGAACCTATCTGATGATCTCGACGTAACTTTACTACGCAGACGGTCACGGAGAATATCTACGACTTCGATCAATGCCTCCAAGAGTGTCACTGTAGAGGATATGCCTGGTGTTTCGGATGAGATGAGGGGGAGCGGAGAGGGAAAAGGGCGGAGGAGGGCACAGTCGCGCGTGAGTTTTACCGGTGGACCCAGCGGCGGGTCAATATCTGGCTCGGGGAGCGTCCTATCCCGCTCATTGGTGACCAACACTGGTGCTTCGGTTGCCAGACAAAGTCGGAACCGAGCAACTTCGACGGTCTCCTCGCACGGCCTCTCGGCAAGCCTTTCGTCTGCGACAACCAGTGGTTCGGTCTCGACTTTCCCCGTGTCGACACTTTATTTCGATCACTCTCAACGGACTTTGGAGAAGGTCGTCAAGTCGCGTCTCGTGGAGACATTTATAACAATATTTGTACCTGAATCACTGTCTCTTTCGCCATCGCCACCGTTGGTCAACGGGAAATCAAGATCTCGTGCCGACAGTGGACCCTCTTCATTACCCACTATATCAGTGACACCGTCGAATGTTTCAGCGCAGGTTTCTCGCAAGGGAGCAAACACATCTCGGTCGGCCAGCATGAGAGGGACAAAGTTGCTATCCACCCATCTTGTCCCCCATGGGGCTTCGCGTTTGTCCACACCGAGGGGAAAATCACAGCCTATGGCACGGCAAGTATCTTCGTCCTCACCAGGTGTAAGGACACATAGGACGACGGCTTCCGCGCCATTGCAAAAGTCTTTGAGCCACCAATCCCCACTTCCGTCTTCCGCAGAAGCATACGTGTTCTCCAAAGTCCCGAATTACATCTCACCGATACATCGTCCTTCGACAAATCCGCTTTATAGCCTCGATGCATCGTCTCAGGCCGATTTCTCGGAATACACGAACCTGAGTGCCGACAGGCTCAGAATTCAACTTTGGGCAAAAGTAGATCTCAATGTCGCGCATTTGGGAAACGCAAAGGGCAAACAGAAGGACAACTATGAAAGTGAAAGTAAGTCTGGAAGCCCACAATGGAAGGTATTGGAAGAGTGGGACTTTTCTTTGTCGGACCTTATACCACTGTCCCCCGAAGTAGGTGCGAGAGACTGATATAGTCACTCATCGACTCACTCGCGGCATTGTTTCCATAGCACGAAAATAACTCGTCGCAACTACCATCGAATACGCTCGTAATGACTTTCCTACCCATCGATCAAAGTTTTCATTTGCCGCCTCCCGACTGGTCTCGCTCACGATCCCAGTCGAGATCACCGTCACCGTCGGGCTATATCACGGACCCAGAACTGGAAGGCCGTAAGCTAATTCAGACTACACAAGTCATTCCTTCAGCACCCCACGAAATAATACAAGGCGATCAGTCGCTATGCTTTCCCCGGAGGTCGCGTAAATTGGGGGCAAGGACAACCAACTTCGATGGGCTTTCACGGTAAGTGGACCCGAATGAGACGTGCGTGTTTTTTCTTATTCCACGTCCCTCAGACTAGCGACTCTGCAAGCTTGCATACGAGATACCAACGAGTCGCTGGTTGATGTTCTTGGAGAAATTGATGTTTGCCTCGCCAAAGACCGCGTGTTGATCACGGTGGGTACACATTACGTAATATTCGCAAAAATAAACCCATCGGGACAGAGACGCGAAATCTCGGAACGTGAAGCGCGCATAGTGGACTGGCGGGCCGAAACCCAAACCATAATTCAAGGATCGGATCGTTGTATGTCGACATCGCGCTCCTTCATTTCGCTACGCACACACCTTTTACGCATATTCTCTAGTACGTGACGAGCTTGCCACGCGCCGCATGCAAATTCAAACGCGGAGAGATTGTCTCGCCATGGCCAAGGCGCTCCAGGTCCAAGAGAAGACTATGCACTCGACTCAGATTGCCCGAGTCACCGAGGCAAGGTGGGACCCGCCTTGCCAGGCTTCTTTCTTTGTCACGTTCAAACGTTCATCCATCCAATTAGGAACAATCTCATTACCGTCCGAAGCCGCCTTCCGCCCATTCGAACAGCACTCATATCGACACTCGCTACAATATATCCAATCGAACTGTTGTCCACTTCGGAGCTCCTTTTTACGATTCTCGCCGTCCCGTTACCGATTCCCTTTAACACCCACGAGCCCGCGCCGCCCTTGTCGCTTTCATCTCATAGGGAGGTCACAGAAGATTCGGTAGCAACTGCTTTGGGATATGCGGCCCATCTCGTGCAGCTCCTGTCGGTGTATATGGGGAAAGGTCTTGTCTACCCAATAACGTACATCGGGAGCAGGAGCTTGATCAGAGACAACATTTCTGCGATGGTTGGTCCCCGCATGTGTGTCCGTCGTCTTCCGGATATGGTTCGTCACCTGACGGCTTGTAGGTTTCCCCTTTTCTCGAAAGGCGTGGATACGTATCGATTCGAGTACGCGGTGTTCCTCCTTAACAAGGATATAGAAATGGTAAGGTTGTCGCGAATTACGCTGACATGAGGTTCACCGTGCTCTAGCTTATGGCAGACCGAGAGCTGCGAGCGCTAGATATGCGACATACACTGCCTAATCTGAAGAATTTGCTACTCACGCTTACTGATGGGGAGTGTGCGAGTGTGCAGTGAGTAACTGCCGTGGTTGCCGTTTGACGACGTTGACGGTGTTCTAAGCGACTCGCGGTATCAGAACTCGCCATCTACGGTGGGTTTGACGACGCCGCCTGCATCCCCACACGCCACGATTCGGGCGTCCAAAACACCGAGGGGGGAACAAAGTCCAAGTGAGTCGACCGCTGAGTTACCGGAAGGGCCAAACAGCGGTGTCAGTACGCCGAAAGCGGGACCAGACGAAGGAGGGACAAGTACGCATTCGCGATACTCGAAGCTTTCGCTCGCATTTCCACCGCTTCCGGGCTTCTTTCGGACGCGCCATTCGTCCACCACTGTCCAGCCGTCGACGAAATCCGCGACCGAGACAGCGGAAGAGGCGCGAGAGGAGAATCCATTTGCGGATGTACCACCGGGCTCTTCGGGGACTGCGGAGAGTGATGGTGCCATGAAGGGCGATGACGAGGACGATCGGCGCACGATCAAGGGCGTGGTGGTCAACACTGGCCAGGAACAGGGCGCGACCTCGGTGGTGAAGCAGGGAAGGAATGGACAGGCGCCAAACGGGGCCGCATCCGTAGAGGAGAAGTTTACCGATGCGGCATCGATGACTGGGATGTCAGCTGTGGTCAGTGTAGACCCGTTTGTCTAATTATGCGTACGATCTTTGTCGGGCCGCGTTGGCAATCCTCGCGGCGTGATAAAGTTCGGGTTGGCATGGTGCGATTAAAGTACACTAGTAATCCGCGGCGGGGCGGTGACCAAGCATGCAAAGGGATGGACGTGAATTGACAAAGGGCGTCCCTTGCGGACCCGGCAACTGGCCATACCGTCGCTTGTGACATTGAACATTCGAATGTGTTGGATATGTCGAATACAGGACGCCATGTACTAGACCACGTCGTCGTCGTCGTCGTCGTCTACGAGTACTTGGTGCTGCTACGCGTCTCTGTTTCAATCGCCAAGATGTCCTGCCAATTTACGAAACATTTTTTTAAAAACATATCTCTCGTCGTCGGACTTTGAAAAAAAAATGAGGGTAAGCCTGGCCGTTTTTGATCCCCACGCGCTACCGAAGTGCCTTAAATTCGCTGGTCTTGACTACTCGACATTCAGCGTCCTCCCTTGCATCGCGCTCCAAAAACCCGCTCCATTTCATCAGGTATGTTCCTCTCCTCGTACCCTTCTTCTTCCCCCCCTTCATTCACAACACCCAAAATCTCTCCAAGCTTGCCGGCCGCATTGTATCATCAGTCCATTAGAACGGCTCAAAATTGGCTCCAAGGTCACCTCCTCTGTTGCTCCCCTCCTACTACCGCTTCTCACTCCTGCTTCCTTTCAGGATCACCACTGTGCAACTAGCATTATCGTTTCCTAATCCCGTCTCTTCCTTTAGTCTGTTTTCTGTCTTCAGCCTCTTTTGGATCAAAAGTCGTCCTGCCGTTTACTATTCAAGATGAATGCGTCTGAAAACATAAATTCTTCCGCCGATAATCGCGCCACTGACGGCAGAAAGCAGAGTCCTCCTGCTTTCCTCGACCTCGCAGACTCGGTGTGTTCCCCTCCCTAAAACCGTCCACCTCTAATTCAGATTCATCCGCACCCAGGCTGCGAGGCTGGGTACTAACATGCCGGACATTTCAGCCGTAAGTTTTACTCGCTCCGAGTGCTTTTGTTCCCTCACTATTTTCTTTCGACAAAGCGCGTCGAACTCAAACGTTTGGAACACGAGCGTCAGCGTGTTATTCAGCGGAAGTTGTTCGAAGAGCAGATGCGCGTTTTGGAGCAGCAGCAAGCGCAAGAACTGCTCAGTATTCCCTACGACTCCGTCGGTCTGGCCGTCTCTGCCCCGACTACTCCGCCACGCGTCACTGCTGTCTTGCACGGAGACAGTCTCATAAAGTCGGCCCTTTCAAATTCTTCGGTTGATGCCGAAGTTCTCTCAAAGGCCGTCGGTTCCGCCGTCGCAGACAAGCGCAAGTCTGTCACTTATGCCCCCTCTGTCGACCATTCACCGGAGCTTGGACCTACTCATCCCATGAATGGGCAGTATAACCGCGCTGGCGCCAAGAGCATGCCAGCCAGTCGTCGTACTTCCACGAGTAGTCATGACGAAGAATTGGTAGAGCACTTTCGAGGCATGGCTCTTTCTGGGGAGCATCCTACCCGGGCTACCCCAAGCCCTGGTGCAGTCGCGCAGTCAATCATGGCTAGAGGCCGTTATATCGAAGACGATCGTTCGCATACTAGTGGTCAGCGATACAACGTTGGTATGATGCTTGATGAACAGTTGGATCAAGAGATGCATAGTGAGTCCGAGTCGTGCTATTTTTATTCCACTGAACTTCATATTGCGAAGATGCTATGAGGAACCTTCCGACATCGGACGACGACAAGTTTGCTGCTTACGCAAACAAGGTGAGATTCGCGCTTTCATCTCTGGTTATCATTTTTCAAGATTTTGTTAGATTTCAACGTCTTCCGCGGCACTTGACCTGGCCCATCGTCCCCGGACTTCTCCACGTGACTCTTTCGCAGTTCGTGGTGAAAAGCCATCCGAATGGCCGCAGTTTGTCGGTAACCCTCGTGCTCCAGACGGTTTAGGCTCTAGAACAGAACGCCGTACCGTAACGAACCCGACTCTTACGGTGACTTCTTCGATGGATCTGAATGGGAAGCTTACTGGCGTAGTCACTGGCACGTCGACACCCCATGCCGGACAGCACTCCCAGATGACTCTCGGCTCGACTGGTACTCCATCCTCCCGTCGCGGCTCCCCTTCCGGCGTTCTCGACAGCCTCAGCACTGCAACGCGATCTGTTCCTGCGACACCTCTCTCCATCGTGAATGGTAATGGCAACCACTTGTTGCCGACACCAGGAACACCTCTTACTCCAGACGCCCAAAGCTTGAGTGGTCGTTTGTCGTCCCAAGGAACACAACACCTCGACGATACGACGAAAACCGATATTCAACCCTCGCTGTCTCGGTTGCCATCCGGCCAGTTCGGTGATTCTGGCTTGTCATTTGAGGTTTTTCTTTCTTTCTTTAAACTGTCTTTTCCGAAGTTGCTTATCATCAATCCAGCAATATGGTGTCGATTCGGTGTATGGTCTTGGAAGTCAATTGGACAGTTCGCGTTATGGTGCTTACGGTTTTGATACTGCTGGTCGGAACGGTTCTATTGTCAACGGTGCGAGTGGGTCGACCGCGCTTTATCATCACAATGGATCTCGCTATGGTCTTGGTCTTGGGCGTGGTGGTGCACCCGATGGCAAGATGAATGGTCTTCACGGCCCTAAACATAAACGCGGCGACATGGATCGTAGGTCCCTTAGGCTATGCATTTGGCGATGACAAGGAATTTATGACAACTTTTTTTTAGTTAACCGGTTCGCTGGTACACGTATTGAAGACCTGCAGGGTGAAATTCCAGCATTGTGCAAAGACCAGCATGGCTGCCGATATCTTCAGAAGAAGCTCGAGGAAGGTGTCCCAGAGCATCGTGACATGATCTTCCGTGAAACTTTTGGCCACTTCGCCGATCTAATGACAGGTTGGTGTAAGCGCACACCTTACGTTAGCCGCGATACTGATGATGTTAAGATCCGTTTGGTAACTACCTCTGCCAAAAGCTCTTGGAGTATTCTACCGACGAGCAGCGAAACGTCATTTGCGAATCGGTTGCACAGGACTTGGTCAATATATCACTCAACATGCATGGTACTCGTGCTGTACAAAAGATGATTGACTTCCTGTCCACTAGACGACAGGCAAGTCTGATCACGTTCTTTTTTCTCTTCCAGACTTACGGAAGAGTTTAGACTGATCAGAGATACAATGTCCAGATACACTCTATCATCGTGGCACTCAGCCTTCATGTTGTTGTGCTTATCAAGGACCTCAACGGCAACCATGTCATTCAAAAGTGTCTCAACAAGCTTGCGCCTGAGGATAATCAGGTACTTGTGCATTAACTTTTGGCGGCCTTCATGCTAACAGCTATTCCCTGTAGTTTATTTACAATGCTGTTGCTGCAAATTGTGTTGAAGTTGCGACCCACCGTCACGGTTGTTGTGTACTACAACGATGCATTGACCACGCTTCCGACCACCAGCGTATACAACTCGTGAACGAGATCACTTACAATGCTCTCACGCTGGTCCAGGATCCTTATGGGAACTATGTGAGTAGTATGGAACGTAATGACCAGAGCTTCGATTTCTCAAAAATTTCTCGGTTATCAGGTCGTACAATATATTTTGGACTTGAATGACAATCGCTTCAGTGATGCCGTCATCCGCCAGTTCACGGGGAATGTGTGTGCTCTTTCAGTCCAGAAGTTCAGTTCCAATGTGATTGAGAAAGTAAGTGCCGTTATGTTGTGAGCAAAAAAGTTATCCATGCTAAGTGCGCCGTGCAGTGCATTCGCGTGGCCGAACATAGCACTAGAAAGATGTTGATCGAAGAACTGCTTAATCGCTCGCGTCTGGAGAAACTACTGCGTGATTCGTATGGCAACTATTGTGTTCAAGTCGGTGTCTAACTTTACTGGAAATGTCTCATACTGATGATGGTTAGACTGCACTCGATTATGCAGAGCCTACCCAACGTGCACTACTCGTTGAGGGCATTCGTCCGGTTCTTCCTCTCATCCGGAACACTCCCTACGGTAAACGTATTCAGAACAAACTTCAGCGGGAGCAAGTAGATAACTACAACGGCGGCGGGTTCCATGGGCATCAAATGGTCAATATGAACCTCAACGGCCAGGCGCTCGGCTTAGCTCACCCCACTGCTGCGGGACGACACCTGGCTCAGAGCATTCATCCGAATGGCACGATGGCGGACATTTATGGATCCCAGGCCAACCTTTATGGAATGCAGGGGCAAGGCTCCTACGGACCCTCGCATTTAGGACCTCAACTGCACGCCCTGCAGGCACGTTCCATCGATGGATATGTCTTGCAAAACAGCTCGCCTCATAATGCCAGCCTGACACCTCCGCATACCCACGCTGGCGGCTATTCTGGTGTGTCAGCGTACGCTAACGTGAGCTTTGGCAACATTGGTCTAGCCGGATCATTGAGCGATCCCTACCAGAACTACGGATACGGGATGTGAACGTCCGGTGTACCAACCGATGCGTTGCCGTCGATCACACCTCGACCTTGAAGCCGTTCGCTAATGCCCTATTTCTATGTATATTCTAACTCGCGCGTGGCGCTCGATACCTCCATGTTGCTTGTTGCATCTCGTGTTCCCGGAGTACCCTTTCGATCTATGGGCATCGGCCGGCTTCGATCATATCACCTCGCGCACTTGTACTTTGATCCGGCACACACTCTTACATCCCATAGCTATTACTTGATCTTGCTTTCTGAACACTTCCAGTTGTCTTGCTTGCCCTCTCCCTTTTTTTTTCTTCTCCATGCTTCTATCTGCCGCACTTGTACAGCCTTAATCTTTCACTCATCTAAAGCAATGTCTGTTTAATGGCGAACTATGCCGCAGCACTACCTTGTACTTATTGTGCAATCTACGCGTCGTTGCTTTCTGGTCCACCCCCTGAGACAGGGAAAACACATGGAGTCCTCATTGCTCGTTCTTTTCTTGCTCATTTGAATTTTTTCGAGGGTCGGCAAGTCCCACGGGTGAGGATATAAAGTGGATCAAAAGTTTACCCCACACAAAGTTCCAATCCCCTTCAAGTCAACGCTCCTTGCTTCCTTTCTTTCCTTCATTCACCGTGCCTATGCTTCCGCATTTCGTAGTTGTCCTCACACTCGTCGGTGCCGCCTTCCCTGGTGTGCAAGCCATTCAGACCGTCTCTCGTGCCGGCAGGTATCTGTACACCACTGATGGCAACCGGTTCTACATCAAAGGTATCGCTTACCAGGAACAAGGTGCGCATTCGTGGCGTCTCTCCTACCTGGTCCACTTCAACTCCCTTCCAGGCCAGGTCGTCGCAGACCCAAACAACCCTTTCCTTGAGCCCTCCACCTACATCGACCCTTTGTCAAATGGTACTGCCTGTCAGCGTGACTTGCCCTACCTCCAGCAACTTGGTGTCAACACTATCCGTGCCTACAGCGTCAACTCAGCCCTGAACCACGACACATGTATGCAGTTATTCAGCAACGCTGGCATTTATACTATGTGAGTGACGGGCGTCCAAATCCCACGCACGTCGGGAATGTTCCTGACCGGTCGCAGAATCGATTTGTCTTTGCCCGTGAACGGCTCCATCGATCGTGATTCTCCGACATGGTCCACGGGTCTTCAAGACCAGTACATCGAGACAATCGGGGCCTTTGCAAAGTATGACAACGTTCTGGCATTCAATGTCGGAAATGAAGTCGTTATCGAACCTAATGGAACGGCTGCAGCTGCATTTGTGAAAGCTGCCGCCCGCGATGTCAAATCATACCTGTCAGTGCTGCGCTCATGTCGTTCTCATCTCACTAAATCTATTTCTGTTGCAGTAATTCCATTAAGTCGTCCGCTCTTGTCGGATATGCCGCTATTGATGGTGATTCGTCTTGGATTCTTCCCCTTGCTGAATACCTCTCTTGCGATCCTTCGGGCGCCAATTCAGGCACCACCGCAATCGATCTTTACGGCCTTAATAATTAGTGCGTGTTCAGAATGACTCTTACTCTTTCTGTGATGTATCCGACGTTCATGCAGCCAATGGTGCGGAAATTCGACCTTCCAAGCATCTTATGCTGGAACAGAGGCTCTCTACTCGGCCTACAACGTCCCAGCTTATTTTAGCGAGTTCGGTTGCCCCACAAATCCACCAACGGACTGGAGTGAGACTGGATCTCTCCTCAGCTCTGACATGTCCCCTGTCTGGTCAGGCGGCGTCGCCTTCTCCTACTTCCCCGCCTCCAGTGCGCAAGGTGACTACGGCATAGTTTCAATCTCCTCCGATGGTAGCACAGTCACTGTCAACCAGAACTTTAACAACCTCAAGACTCAATACTCTCAGGCTTCCCCTCCCAATTCACCCTCCAAGAGCGCGGCTGGGTCGACGAGTTACCCAGCCTGCCCACAGCAAAATTCGACTATGCTCGCATCCTCCACATTACCACCCACTCCCAACCTCGCTGCCTGTACATGCCTGGAGAACAACCTGAGTTGCCAGTTCACCCCGACGACCTCCAACTACAGTGCAATCGTCGGTTCGTTACTTAATTACGGTTGCAGTCTGCTGGGGCAGGCTGGCGGCAGTTGCAATCCTATTGCCGCCAATGGCGCAAGTGGTGTGTATGGTGTCGTGTCTGCGTGTGACCCAAGTGCGCGTCATTCATTTTCATATGGTTGAATCGCTAAGATGATCTGGTAGCTGTGATGCTATCTTGGGTAATGAGCCAGTACTACCTCGACAATAACGACAATGCTCAAGCCTGCAGCTTTGGCGGAAACGGTACCGTCAACACCCATGCACCAACGAGCACCAATGCAGCAAACGCGGCGGCTACATCTTGCCTAGCCAGTGCCACCGGCACCTCTGTGCCCACGCTCCCTGCTGGGGCCACTACTGTCATTTCTGGGGGAGGATCGACGTCTAGCCCCGGCGCGAGTGGCGCCTCTGCCCTTAATTCGAGCGCTTTCGGTGGTGTTGCCCTCCTCATCGTGATTGGAGTCATTAGCGGGATGTGGACTCTGGTTTGAAGAGGCATTACTCAGTAACTAGGACGCTTTTCAGTTATGATACGTGAGTTGGTAATGGCCATACGCGGACTTTTGGTTTGTTTTGTAGTGTTTGCACACGATGTTTAAAACAAATATTTGATTAGAAATAAAGAATAAAAAAAAAGGGCTGCAGCGCCGAATCATTTTTTCGTCTCTCGCCGCAATGGGTCCAAAGACACGCACTACCACCGAGTGGAGCCTGGCTGAAGACGATTTCGACACAGCGATGGGCCCAGCAACAACACAGGAAATAGAAAACGGCGCAGGCGACGTCCAACTGGACGACGCTGGGCAGGCTGCTGAAATGGCTACAGGAAAGGCCTTTGAAGAAACGCGCGGCTCAAAGATAGAATCTTCTCGTGACAGACAAATCAAGGTGCTTAGGTCCTGTCCTCTCGTTTTTGCTCTTTGATTCCTACTCTGCTGCTCCCGTTATCTCCTGTGTCGTTTGCCCTAATCTTGTCGATGCTCCACCCTGGGCAGCTCGCTTGCAGCTTATCTCGCGCTCTGGGGCTACGCTTTGGGCTTCGAATGGCTCTGCTTTCGAGATTCGGGGACACGACGGTTACTTCCTTGTCTGCTTGCTTAGCTGGACCGTATTACGCTTCATGCTCCTTTCGCTGCTTTGGTGCTCGCTTTCTTGTCGCTTCCCTCTATGTCTGGTGCCGGTATTGAATTCCCGCCACTTAGCCGAATAAAGTTTACATTGGTGGCCTCCCCGATCATACTCGTCCGGAGGACCTGCGGAACTGCTTCGGCAAAATAGGCAACATCGTCACCATCGAGCTCAAGTGCGTCTTTCTTTCCCAACAAAGAGATTCTTGCTGACATTGCTCTCGTTTTTAGACTCGGGTATGGCTTCGTGGTGAGATGCTTGTGAAATTTACCCCTACCCTTCTTGACGTTTTGGGCTCTACTCTAGGAATTCGACAATAGGGAAGCCGCAGAAGAAAGCGTTGCCAGGTATCACGAAGGATATTTCATGGGCAACAAAATTCGCGTCGAGCCTTCTCATAGCCGTGGGCGGACGTTCAAACGATCTGAGGATCCAGGCGCATGCTTCAGGTGCGGTGAAAATGGCCATTGGGCAAGGTGATCGCGCTTTCATTCGGACATCTGATCAGTGAAACTCACAATTCATGATTAACAGGGAGTGTCCCCGTCCAGCTCCTGTTCAATCGTAAGTGTTGAATTCCATGTGTTTTGCCCCTCGTCGTTGAGTATATCGCAACAGGCGTGGCGGTCTTGAGTTCGACACGGCCTCGGATGATCGTGTTCATCGTACCCGCGATTATCATCACCACCCTTCATCCAGGGATACTCATTCATATCGCAACGATTATTCGAAACACACTAGTTCAAAGGATGATCGTCAGTACGACACCCCTCAGGCCCTTCCCGGACGGGATTATCGGCAGGATATAACGTCGCCGCCTCGTAACCGTCGTGAAGATCCTCCCCAGCGTCGTGAATACGATGACTATCGCATGCGAAGTCCCCCACCGCAACCAGTGTCTCGTCATGATCGAAGCAGACACCAGACCTCTGAGAGGGATCCCTCGTTGAGCGGACCGCCTCCTGATCGTGAACCCCATGAATCGTACAATCGGTATAACAGACGCCAAAACTATGAAGAGAGAAGCGCACAATACTCGGGCCACAGTGGGAGGCCCCGAACTCCTCCTGGGCCTCCGCCATCTTGGAGGGATGATTATGACAAGCCCTCTCGGTATGAATATTCCTACTCTCGCAACTTCAGAAATTGACGCCCGCCTTTCTAGGGGCCAGCACCAGACACAAGAGACACGTAGGCGTCCGATGACTCCTCCCCCTCCTTACCCCGGTAGCAGTGCTGCAAATGGGTCGCGACCTCGGTATGTCTATACCTCACTCGTAACGCTGTCCAAGTTCACACAGACCCTTCATCCCAGACGTCGCTCACTCAGTCCGCCTCCGCGATATGACACGAGATATGCTGGACCAAGTCATTCTGAAGGAGAGAGGTACTCTGGTTCCATGCGAGAATCAACCCGCGTCAGAGACTACCATCGTAATAGCCGTGCCGAGGATTCTGGATACAGGCGATCCTGATCTGCTAAGTGACTCAAGCCCGTAGACGCGTTTCTCTGGCTATGATTGTTCTTTGACCTTAGTCTCCGGCCACTGTCTTTGTCTCATCTAAAATACTCAAAATGTTTGTTCGTATGACGACTGCCCTATGTTAAATGTTTTACCATGCCCAACAACGCCTCCTTGTCTTTGCTCGCATATACCAGCGTCCGAAAGATACCTTCGTCTCGTTGCAAGAGCTGACTTGGAGTATCGAGCTCGACCTGTGGATTGACATGAGCCTTTTGCACACGGCATCTTCTTGATCATCGCCCCAAGACTCACGATACGTCCCGCGTCCAAGACCATCTGTGATTACCCTATTAGCCTGTCTTTGTCATGTTCTGGACCAAGCACCCACAATGCGATCGGTATCCATGACGGTCCTCAGCCGGTGAGCAATAATAAGCTGGGTGACTCCCTTCATTTCACGGAGGGACCTCTGAATGATCGCGTCCGTCTCGTGATCTACGATTTGAATGCCGCGATGAATCAGAATCCTTCACATCCGTGCTGCGCACCAACGCACCAATGGCAGACGTAGCTATGACACCAGGCGCAAAAGGAATAGAGTCCAGGCGTCAGCGGCGTTGGCGCGTGAACGGAGAGAGGAAGAGAACTGGTGCGCGCATCGTACCTTCGTCGAGGATGAGCACCTTGCTCTCGCGGACCATCGCGCGTGCCAGCGCCACGATCTGTCTCTGTCCGACGGACAGATTAGCCCCTCCAGAGGAAACACGCGTATCGAGCGTGAGTCTATTGTTGTGGTTTGCAGAGTCCTGCAGCTCGGAGAGACCCGCAGAGCGAAGAGCGTGGTAGAGAGTCGCGTCGTCGAATTGGTCAAATGGATCGAGGTTCTGGCGAATCGTGCCGTCGAGGAGTTCAGCCTGAAAGGATATTGTACGGGTCTTGGCCTTTCTTTTTTCTTGGACGAGTAAAAAAACGGGAACGTACGGATTGGGGGATGATGGTCAGATTGGAACGAAGAACCTCGAGTCCTAAGGAGGAGGTGGGGACGCCATCATAATACACTTCACCGTCGGTGAACATGCAACGAAGAAGAGAGAGCGTGAGTGAGGTCTGTTTACCTCTACTCAGCAGGACGGTGCGTTAGTGGTGAGTAGGCAATTTACCTTTCCGCTTCCAGTCCGACCGACTATGAGGCGTTCCATGTGTTTTTATTCTATCATGACAGATCACAGGGTACGCACCAATGCCAATTCGCTCTCCGGTGCGGACATGAAATGTCAGACTGTGAAGCACGTTGGGACCATCCTGGAATGGTGCATGTCAGGACGTGATCTCTCCAAGTGGAAGGAAGACGCCTACGCTCGAGTATCGAGCTGACAAGTTCTCCACTCGCATGTCTCCTGAAGTTGGCCAGTATGCGGGCAGATTGCTCTCGCTCCTCGGCTCAGCCTCTCGCTCTATCTCCATATAGCTCGCAAGACGTTCGAGACTGAAAACATGCTCGTCCAGCACAGTTTTGACTCGCCCTTTCAGGAAACTTACCTGTTGCCTAGGACTTGGGTTAATACCCCAGCGAACACATCTGACATTGAGAATGACATACCATCAATTTCAGCGTCATTGTACGTGACAATCCACCAAAGGACCAATGCACTGAAGCTGACTGGAAAATTTCAGCAACGAAATACGTCAGCCCTGGGACGGACAACTTACCAGCCATGTTCAAAGAAAATCCAACGTTAGAAGGACTTATGTTGTGATGTCCGTACATCAAATAAGCTGCCAGAGTAGCCGTAAACAAGGCCCCCAGCGCTTCCAGTCTGATGGTCACCCAGCTGAGTATTGTCAGACATGACACTAAGAGGTGTCTGCAATCCCTGCCTCACCAGTTGAGCGCATGGAAGGTGCAAGCTACCCTGGTATAGTGGTCAATGCTCGAGTAGTACTCCTTGATGAACAGGCCTTGTGCGCCAAAGGCGCGAATGGAGACTTGGAACAGGTCCCAATGGTGAGACGTTCATTTCGAGATATTTACAGCAACTTACCTAGGCCAGCGAGAGCGGCATCCAGGTGTGCCAACAAGGGTGCTTTTGCGTTGCTCAGCTCCCGTTTGACAGACAACTCGGCCTTCATATACACTTGTCCACACCACCCGCCAACGAGTGCGGCCATCATGCCGAGGAAGGCAAAAGGGGGGGCTAGATAAACAATAGCAGCGAGTTGGACTAGCATTGCAATAGTGAGTTCTATCAGATCAAATAAATGTATGGGGAACGTTCCGTCCACTGCGCGGGTCAATGTACAGTCGCAGACACACATTCACTTTCGTACCTGCTCCGATGTCCTGGGTACATCTCGTGATGACTCGGGCTACTGGTGTTGTGTCCAACCATCTATGACAGCCTTTAGATGAGACGATTGGAGAATGAAGAGAAAGTACCTGAAAGTAGCACCTAAGATTCGGTCGACGAGTTGATCATGAATCGTCTTGCAGGCCCTCAGTGACCCCAATATTCTGATCGTGTATGACAGAGAATAAAGAATCACGGTACAACACACGATTAAAGTGTAGATGGTCACGTTGCTGAGAGGAGGTCAGTAGATGTTCCAAGGAAATGGTACATGAAACCCTACTATCCAATGTTAACCACTACGGGGTATTCCTGATACTGCTCAGCCCAATATCCGAGATACCATGACTGGGCAGTTTTGCTAATGTGGGTGGCAGAGAGGCCAAAAAGGAACAAACACCAGCTCAGGACTGGTGTGCGGCCACCCCATCCAAGGAGGTAGAGAAGAACTAATAACACGTTTAATGATGCGTTATCGGGGATCTGCAACGAACTGTATCACTTACTTGCGGACCAACCAACATGACCCTCGGGAACTTCTTCAGCCTTCGTCAGCGTGCTGCCTTCCACATTCTCCGACCAAATCACGTCTCCAACTGTGGAGGCGCCATCACTCGGTGGACTGACGACCCTCAATACCTATCCTTGGCTCGTGCCGGTGGCATCTATGTCTCCTTCATCGTTTACTTTCAGGGGCCCGTAACTTTGAACCTGACCCTCTTGATCCAGAGTGACCACATAACGAGCGATGCCTTTGACGAGTGAAATATTGTGGGTCTAACTCATAGATAAGAAGGCAAGACAGAAGACGAACATCCACATACCGCCATGATAACGGTTCTTCCCCTTATCAATTCGCCTCGAAGACAATGATCGACAATCCAGTGACAGGTGTGAACGTCCAACGCTGCAAAAACCTTGGACACATTCAGTAATATTTTGTGATCGTTCGGAGCGGCCAATCCTACATCATCAAGCAAAAGAATTTGCGCCGACGAGTAGACGGCCCGTGCCAGTGTTATCCTAGCCTGACCTTGTTCCAGCTCACTCTAGTGAAATGCATATGAAAATCGTTTTCACCTTTTGCCCACCACTACATTGCAAATATGAGGGATTGCAAGGAATATATCATGAAGCACCAACCTGAGTGTCACCCCTCTTTCCCCCACTTCGGTGAGATCTCCGTGTTCCATGAGTGCCAGGTCAGGCTTCAGCGCACACTGTAACAAAACTATGTAGAATCCCATGAAACGTGCGATCCTGCATGATAGAAACCAACTCGCCTTCTCTGTACCGCTCTTCGTTGAAATCTGAGCCAAAGAGGACATTCTCCTGTTTTGTCGAACGTATCGGAAATTGAATCCTTTTCACGATTCTGACGCTTACTCGAATAGTACGATTCAGTATCCATGACTCCTGAGCGGCGTACGCGACGCCCAGATGCCTAGGCAAGTTACACCAGGATGAAGGCCCAGATGGACAAAAATGCATTTCTCCAAGAAGCGCCATGAGCAATGATGTTTTTCCCGAACCTGTTGGACCCGTAACAACGTTCAGCTCTTTGTTCTGGAATACGAGTTCATCGTGGACACGAAGAGTGAAGGACTTGTTACAAGCGTCTCCTGCAGCAATTTCCGACTTTGTCCACGAAAAGGCAGCATGTGAGATCCCGATCGCATCGACGGCAATGTTATTATCGTCCCGAGCATAAGGAATATCGTGTTCTGTTTTTAAATGTTCGCTGACCACGTCATCCTGGGTGTATTAACATCAGCTCTTTGAAGATAGACAGACAAGGATAATACATACATTCGACAGAAAAGTATCAATGCGATCGAGTGCAACCTTGCCTATATTTCACATCAATTTGCGGAAGCACCAAGAGGAACGCACAAGACCTTGTATAAAGCAAGGGATGGACACAGCGATCACATGAAGTTGGGTTTGAAGTATATCGAACACTGTGTTTGGTTTATCACTGCATTCAAACGATAGAGACTTGTCCTACCGGCGATCGATGAAAACACAATAGATGCTGAAGAAACGTGGTGTGAGAAAGACGGCCATGATAGATAATTTCTTTACTTGCCAGTGAGATTTTGTCTGGCGACTAGAGTCTACCATAAATACAGTTATCTATTCGATCAAATTAAGTGTGCCTGAGTTGGAAAAACACACATAGGCTGAGTAGGTGATAAGCATGACAATGATAGGTATAGTGAAGCTGTGAGCGGGTTATTGCTCGCTCACCACCGGATAGGCGAACATACATACGTGACCATGTTGTTCAAAACTTGAAAGAACAATTGCTTCCTCGTCCAGGAAAGTTCTTCCATACGCCTGGCCTGGATCCTATCGTTGATCTTGCGCTCCCATCCGAAGAGTTTGACCATCCGGAGGATGCCCATGGCTGAATCAACTCAGCACCCGAACGCTCGTAGCATAATGCCAAACGCCTACGCACTCTCACTCACGAGTTGGACCCTAGCATCCGTCTGTGGACATGAGTATGAAGACGTGTGCTCAAAACGAAAGAACAAACTTTGTTCATTTTTTCTACCTCTACACCTTGAAACAGGTTGAAAACGTAACTTGGAACTGGAAAGAGGATTACCATAGCTGCGGCACCCACCAGAGCGCTACACGGTGTTATCAAGTAAATTTCATTGCATGCGTCCCACTCACCTCCAGCCTAGAATACTATATAAAAAGGTGATACATAAAACGATCTGCACGGGCACACCAACCCCTTGATAGCCTTAGCCTAACAGACTTTGTCAATAATTATCTTACCACATACCAATCAGAAGGAAATCCTTGGCCGCAGTTACGCTCGTCAAGTCTGTCGTCACGTGGTTATTTATGGTGCCGATGAGGTTGGTTCGTTGGCTTGCTTTGTTCTCGCCTGGCGATACGTCGTCGCGCCCAGTGCTCTGCAGTGTGATTTGCAAGGTATGCCTGAACACGAGATCTGAAAGAAGCACTTCCACGCGTATGGCCACTCTGGTCTATCAAGCGGTCGTCGTAAATTTTGTGCACTTCACGCGGCTGCATGACTTACTAGGATGAAGGTTGACCACTGGTATGAGATGGAATACATGATCGGACTGAGCAACAGAAGCACGATCCACGCTATTGGTCGGATGGTCGCACCATTTCCTTGGGATTCCAGGTAGCTAGAACCTCGACGATCAATGGTTCATAACTACGCGAGGAATGGCCATACCCAAGGAATTGTGCCAATGCGAATGGACTTGCAAGGTTTAAAACGACCTGAACGAAAACCAAAAGAACCAGTACAAGATATTCATATACTGGCGGGCGGTTTAATGAGGCCGTCTCTTGCTATGCACGATACCGGACTCACAAAAAGTGTTCATTAGGCCAAAAAAGATATGGGATTTATGAATTCCGCGAGACTCGAGGTGCTACATCATCGCCAGCCATTCAATCTGACGACATGGGAAGAGCGTGTCTTTCAACTTACAAGAGCATTCTGCGATATTAAATTTGCCACATGGTCATAATCGGCGAGAGGGAACAGATCCTCAGGGGAAAGATGCCGAGAATTGTATGCTACGCTGATCAACGGATTGAGCCAGGAGTAAAGCAGAAGCGACAGCCAGGACGCCGTTTGCTCTGGATGAGGCACCTCAGGGGGCAGCTAGGCGAGCAAGTTACACGATGTAAGTAGACATTCCGCTCTGAAATACGCACTGCGTCACTCAAGGGTTGATATAGACGAGGACTCGCAAGTGGTATGACGACCCCGAGGATACCAAGCAAGACATCTTCCACTACACGAGACAGATCAAGTGAGTGTGTCGACCCCGCAAAGGTAAACAAAGGCCAGAGGTCATGATATGCGATTGTTCCAAAGACACCAAAGAAGATGAGATCCGCGTGCCGAGTTAATTGATTGCTTCCAAAGTCGAGATTGAACATCGAAAGAAACACAAGGAATATTCCATAGGCCTATTTGAATATGTCCAGCGAAGAACATTCGGATGAGAATTCTCGACTTACGATGGCGATACGGCAGAGGGTTCCTTCAACTGCACAACTGCCTGATGGTCGCGCGTCTTGACGATACCACGAAGTAATAATGATCAAGGTGAGGAATGTGGAGATGATCACTCTGGCAGCCATGAAGTAATATAGCGCGGGCGGTGTGTAACAGCCTGCAATGCCTTTGCCTTTCCTGCCCAGCTTGGTGTATACGGTGGAGACAAGGAGGGTCAGCAATGATCCCAAGGTAAATATCGCCGGAAGGAGGTCTACGGCACAGGAGGATTCGTTCCTGCTATACATTGCATATGAAGGCCTGGGCGACGTGTTCCGACGAGAGTGAGAATGGGTCTGGTTCCGAGGGACAGGTGAGAGATACTTGGAAAGTCAAGACTGGAGCCAGTTTCCCGACAGCTCCGAATCTTGAAGACATCATTACCAGTACAGCCTTCGGCCCGACTGCGGTTGCCAAGTTGGATATAACTCGCGAAATGCTCTCTGGCTACGCGATCATGTGCTGAAGGTTTGCTGGCTGTGACGACAAAAATAGCGCTCGCCTCAAGGTCAACACAGCCGGAATACTACTATCGCGTCATTCAAACAACCAGTTGGGTATTGCTAGGAGAAGCTTGAATCGGGCGAATTGTATGTGTACGTATGCTACATGCTTGCAGGGTTTATTGATGTGATCTTAGTCCGAATCGTCAACCAGGCGAGGTATCTGTGAGGCCCCACATAATATAGGATCAGAGTGTCCAGATCTTCACCGTCGAATCACGTCCACCCGAAGCAAGATAGCGGTCCATGTACCGAAGGCGATCCACCGGTCGGGTGTGCCCGTTCGTGTGCAGCCTGGAGTGTTGCATGGTGGTACGGTTGTATATCTAGAGGATGAAGAACCGAGCGAGCTTAGAATGCGTCAAGCATGGACGCAGGGAATGCAGTATACCTTGACACCGTTCTCACCCGTGGCTGCGACGATTTTACGGGTGTCAAACTGCAGCGCAGTCACTCCGTGATCGTACTGTAGAGTTTCAAACACTCCGCCAGTACGCACGTCCCATATCTCGAAACAGTGTCAATGAGAGACGTGTCTAACGAGGTGATAGCTATGCTCACTCGAATCGACTTGTCCAAACTGCCGCTAACGATGTGGATTTCGTCAAACTGTAGGCATGTCACAGGTCCCGTGTGTCCAAGCAGAGTCCGATGAGCCTGGCCAGTACGCACTGAGAACTTGTCAGTGTCGGACGAAACTCATGCTGGACAGAATGCTGACTGTCCCACATCCTGACCGCACCGTCTCCACTTCCACTTACGAGCCCATAACCCCAAAACTGGACGCCTCCTACAAAGTCTTGATGCATGTCCCAACTCCCGTCTGCGTATGGTGGCATCGGCACGGCGAATGTGCCTGTGGCCGCAGCTGTTCCAGACAATGGTAAATGAGTGCCAGGTGGAGCGACTTGGGAATGAGTGATTGCCCAAAGGATGTCCATGGTGAGCACACATTGACCGGTTGTGAGATCCCACTGACGGAGCGTCTTGTCTGATGCACCGGTGACCTGTCAAGCGTTAACACAATCACGCACAGCGTCACAGGCGGCATTCACCAAACACTCGTCTTCAAAATAAAGAGTTGTGACTGCCTTGGTGTGACCATCGAACGTCCTCACGCAAGGATCGTCGAAGTCAGTGCCAGCCTCGCTCGCCGTGCTAGACCTGATGTAGTCTGTTTTCTCGATAAGCTCGCCGTCGTGGTACGAGTTTGAGTCTTCCTCTATAAGGTCGCCTAGTCCGTCCTTTTCCCAGTCGTCGTCTACGTGGCGGAGATCCCACAAACGAACGGAGCCATCTTCACTGCCAGTCATGCAGAGATTGTCCTCGACTTGGATGCACTTGACACCGCCGCGGTGTCCGCGTAGACGGCCGATTTCAGATCCAGTCATCAAATCCCAAACGCGTGGTTGAGGCTCGTCCTGCGACGAGCTAACCAATGTGCCGTATGGTTCCGAAAAATCAAGTGCAGATATCGGTGTAGAATGATAATCCAAGGTCTTGGACGATGAATGAGTCGTAAGATACGGTAGAACATGAAATCGAGTGAAGTACCATGAACGCAATGGCAGGAGGAAGGTCGTCGTGCTCTGAAGGAAGAAAGACGGGACCTAATGATGGGTGAGACATGGGCATGCGTTGGGACTAATGACGGATACCTTTTCTCCGACGGGACGGAGGGACATGGTGAGTCTGAGAGGCAGTAGCTTTGTGAGGTTTAGAAGTTGCTTCTTCGAATTCCAAGCGCTCCTGGATGCCTTGGACTAAAGTGTGGTGAGTTGAGAGAGGTACGGGCGAAGGGGAGAAGAGTGGAGACAGACGTTCAGCATCGAGCTCTAGTTCATCTTCCTGGATTTTGAGTAGGTCTCGCTCTAATTGATCGCGAATTAGATCTAATGCTTTAATCTTGTTTTCTACCTCCGAGATCTCGCTCTGAATCAGGCTCTGTGACGGGAGTGGATGTGGTGAGGGGAGAGGACGGGAGAGAAAGGACGCACCCGCCGTACGAGGAGGTTCTCTCTATCGCCGATGATTTCGTCTGCTTGCCGTGTGAGTTCATCCCTGCCGAGTATTTTTGTAGTGCTGAGGCTCTCCCTAGCCCTCTTCTTTCCTTTGTGTCTGCTTCGGTCGACAAGAACGACGTCGTCTTCGCTGATGACGCTGTGACCATCCTCGGCCTCGTCGTCCAACATGCCTCTGGCCTGGAGTCCCAGCTTTCTGAGGCCAACCCTGGGGACGTTGACGTTTCGCAGCTGACGCCTTCGAGTGCGATTCTTGTCGGAGCTGGGAATTGTAGCGTTGAAGCCACGCAGGAGGCTGACGTCTGAGGCGACGCCAGCGGGGTCTGGGACGTCTGCGCCGAGGAGTTCGTGCGTTGCCTCTGCGACTTGAAGGTCGCGAGAGGTGACGCGACGGTTACCGAGTGTGAGACGAAGCGGGGCGCGTCCGAGGGTCGCAAAGCCCAACTTGGAGCCACTCTTGGTGATGGTGATCTCTCCGCGCGTACGAGACGAGGCAGTAGTTGTCGCCGAGATCATCCTCGGTGTCATGATGACTGGCGCGACTGAATGGGTATGGTGATGGTGTCAGTACAAGAGAGAACGGGAAAAAGTGCTGACGGTCAGAGAGGATCCTCGTCGAGTCCTCCTTCTTGTGCGAGAAGGGTGCGAGGAATGCTTTCGACATCTGGCTGAGCGTGTCGTTCTGGTCGTCGGCTCTGACACTGTGGCAGCTAAAGCGTGCCGGTTCGGGCGTTGGCGGATCCTTCCGACGCGGACTGAGCATGAATGGTAATATATTCTCACGGTGAGTTATTATAATCACGTGCCACATGACATCAGGTCTAGACCCAAGTGACATCATATCACGTGACACGCCTAATAGAGTGGAGTACTCCTCCTCCTCCGCCGCCTCCCTTCTCCTCCTCGTTCCAAACAATGACCGACGACTTTTTCTCGCGCGTCCCTCCGCGTCGGTCTTCCCCGCCCAGCCCGACTAACCACGACTTCGCCCAGGCCATTTACGCCCGCTTCGGCCCGACCGATCTCCGCACCGCCCGTCTCCTCCCCGCCGATCCCGCTTCTCACAACGCCCTCTCCCCCAACTCTCTCCTTGTCCTCCCCCCGCCCCCCCCCCCCCCCCCCCCGCCTCCGCCCCCGCCCCGCCCTCTGTCGCCCCCGCAGCCCTTCAGCCTTG